>VACF01001962.1:0-148195 GCA_006891605.1 Pleurozium schreberi
TGAAAAAATGTCCAAAATGGTTGTAACTCTTTGGATTCATTCTTCAAGTCAAGTTGGTGACACTCTTGAAAATTTTCAATTCATTTGGAATTGTACAACATCTAGGAAAAAAATAGTGAGTAGAAAGAAGTAGAGAATGATTCCAAATACTAAATTGTTAACAATTTAGTTATGAAATTGAAAATGGTTGCAATTTTGTGATAAACAATCTCTCTCTCTTTTTTTAATTATTGAAAAATGAGTCAAATAAAGGACTTCAAAGTTAACTTTATTTAGTGTAGAGATCCCATGATTGCCCGCAAGCAAAAACTCTTCATAAATTTTGGCTTCTTGATCAAAATGGAGTAATTCAAAGCTTTCTATGCATATGCAAATCTAAAAAAGCAATTTCAAATTCTTATTTCTGAAAAAAGTCATTTTTTTATACTTGCCCCGGCAGCCCTACTGCCCGAGTTAACCAAAGATCAAAGAAAAATACTTATCTTGCACTAACTTTTTAACCATTTAGTCAAAATTCATAAAAATTGTTGCCCTTAAAACTACTCCTTGGACACATGTTGTGTGAAAATTTCAAAGAAAAAAATTAAAAACTCCATTCACAATGAGCTCCCCAAAATCACTATGTTGCCAAAAAACGTAGTTTGGTCCTTTAGGGGTTAGAAAAAGAATTATGATCTTGCTTTTCTACAATCTTGAAGGATTTTTTCATGCTCTTAGATTTTCATTGCATYGGGGTTAGAAATTAATTGGCCCACATTAGCATTAATTCCAAAAGATTTGACAACTATAAGTATCCATTTCATGACTATTTTAACCCTTGAAGGACCGGTGGCCGTGGAAATCATGCATTTTTGATACCGTGTGGCATCATCTACTTTGAAAAGGCAAATATACTCATTGGAAGTCTAAGTGCTAGAAAAGATCTTCCCTTTCCACTCCTAATACCGAGGATGAAAAGTTGCAATTCTGTCCTATACAGTTTGATTCTCTGCCATCTATAGGACACAAAACGTCCGTCGCTCTGTTCAAGGGTTAAATCTCTCATAATGTTTCAAAAATGTTTTACAATTTAAAAATAAGCCTCCAATTGAATGTTAGAGAGTTAATTTGAAGGTGTTTTATTCAATTTGAAAACCATTGAAACAAATCTAAATTCAAAAATCAAGACCTAAAACTCTCTTTCTCAAAGAACAATTTAGACCTTGGAAGAGATTTTTGCAAAACACAAATAGAAAAATCCTTGGTTTGTGTGTCAGTAGTCAATTGATACATGTGCTCACATTGCTCTTTTGTTGTATCACTTGTATGAATGACATAGTTACTATAGAATTTAATTTTCTAAAGATTTAATTTTCTATAGATRAATTTATTATTGGTTAGGAGACCCTTTAAAAATAGAAAAATGCCTTCATATGTCTTGATACAAACATTGATTGTGACTCTCAATCCACAACGTGCAAACTTCACATTGATGATTCGAAAACATTGTATACTGTATAGCACATTAGATTGACGAAATTGAGTGAGTAGTCTCCTTCCTTTGTCCTTCTAAAACCTTGGAAAAATAAAAAAATCTTTTCCATAATACCAAGAATTGATTGTTATTTCTAAAGTTTCAATGGCACTAAAAAAATGTGGTAGGCCCCTATGGTAGGCTATGAAGACCATGCTCTTGGGAAACAAGATTTCACCAAAAGTCTTTTTATTTCAAGAATGCAATCAATGCATAATGGACCCTATACAAATACACAATAGGTRTGACAATGAGATGGGATGACAATGAAGCCCCACTTGGCCACCCCCACCCCCACAAAAAAAAAATTTAACCCCTAAAGTCCTCAAGTCCTAAACTGAGTTTTTTGGCAACATAGAAATTTTAGCATTTTTAGGCAACTCACTACAAATGGAATTTTTAATTTTTTTTTCTTTGAAATTATTCACACAACATATGCCTAAGGAGTAGCTTTGAGGTTCAACAATTTTCAATTTTTTTAACTATGTGGTTAAAAAGTTATTGTATAATATTTAGTTTTCATTGCTTGATGAACAACCTAGGCGACAGAAAAAAATTCTTTAAAAAATAACTTTTTTAAGAAACAAAAATTTGAAATTGATAACCATAGTTATATATAAATAGATAAGTTTCTTCAAATCATTCCATTTTAATTAATGAGATATATATATATATATATACTGAAAGACAACCCAATATTTTCAAGGAAGAAAAAAAAAATTCAAAAAAAAGTTTTTTTCTGCCCGAAAATTCTACCCAAAGCCGAGCAGCGACCAAAAAATGGTCGTTTGAGCCCTTAGGGGTTAAGATCATAGCTAGAACTCCTAGAAGATGCATATAGAAATCAAACAAATATTTATCTTATGAATTAATCTTGATCATATTAGTACAATGTTTTGGATTTATGCAATCCACGTGGTTTTTATATTTAACAAACAAATTTTACATGCAACATAAAATGTTCATCATGCAATTTGGTCTAATGCTGGAAGACAAGTTGGAAGACATTCTCAACTATTGGTTCAATCTAGGACATTGCACACTGTAGAAGAAGGATAATTTATAAATGATTAAAAATTACCCAATAGTATAATTAAATTCGTTCCTAGGGAGATTTTCAAGTAGGATTTATCAACTAGTTGATCAACACACCCACCCATAACACAACTTAAGATTTTAATGTAACAATCTCACCAACTAGGCCTAATTTCAACTACACTCCACTCTTAATGGCCACAAAGAATAGAAAACAATCAAAACATTAACTCTTAATTTGACATCTTTTTATCTTCTCTTATCACTCCAACTTGATAGTTCATTTCACCAATTGGTTCATTCTTCTTGTAGCATCGTTGAACTCCCAGCTAGAGCAGGAGCTTGTAAATTGGTCATATCATTCTCACAAGTACAACTTATTTGATCTTTTCTAATACAATCGTGAGGCTCTTATTCTCCAAATTGATTTTTACTTATGCAGAATAACTGACTTCCAATTACACTTTTCTTCTCAATCTGAAATCACTTACATCTATATTCTCATCACATAGGCTTTAACTTAACTCATTTCCTACTTGGTTACTTTACACTAGCAGTGCTTCAAAATCCAAAGACAACATTCCAAACTTTAAATGACAAACTGATTTCAATTGATTAAAATCTATAACTCCAAATTGGAATTAACATACAAACACTCCATAGGATAAGTGGCAATGGTACATGACTCTACAACTTCCACTTTCCAAATCCCATATAAGATCTTCAACAATTCCTTCTACCATTAATGGGTAGTTGCAAGAAACACCTATCGTTTTTGGGTCAAAATAGCCTTAGTACTAGAGTATTATGACTTTTGGAATAAAATTTTCAAAATAAAATAAAATATGGATAATTTGTAAAGCATTCAAAAAATCACATGTGTGAAAATGCACACTCAAAGAGTGACGGAAAATGCCAAGAAAATGGACACTTTGATGTTTGATTTTTAAAAAATAATAAAAAAATTCAAAAAATTCTCCAAAAAAAATCCATTTTTCCTCACTTGAAGATGCTTCTTCTCAAACATTTTTGTCTTTGGAAAAAAAAAATTGAGTTTTTTGCACTTGTGCAAAGGTAGTGCACTTTGAGCACATGTGGTGGGTGGGCAGATTACTATTTTTAGAAAATCTCTTCATGGGCCTATGTAACTTTAGTAGAAGTCCTTGCATCTCAATTTTGAGCTTCAAATTCGGATTTTTGGGTAGAAAATAGTACTAAAAACCTCCAAAATGGCCAAGGTAGACACCCAATCGGGGGCAGGTTAAAAATAATAAAATAATTTTGAAAAATTTGAAAAAAATACTCAATGTCTAAAACTACCTCATGTACCTTCATTCAAAATTTCACTCTAAAAGATCAAACTATGCACCACTAATATCCAACAAAAAATAAAAATAAAAATCTAATAAATAGGAACAAAGCACAAGTGCATTTTATGGATAATTTTGGATACAAAGAATCTAAAACCTTTTTTCAATGGTCAACAATATCCAATAGATCCACTATAAGAACACTTGATTTTAGGTGACAAGACAAAATTTTTTTAATAGATTTCAAGTGATGTCCAATGCAACAACTCCATGTTTTTATGTCAACATTGATGTCATGTTGGGCATTTTTGTTGACATAAAAACATGGAGTTGTTGCATTGGACATCACCTAAAATCCTTAAAAAAATATTGGACTTGTTCTTAAAACAAGAGTTTCTTATAGAGATCTTAAAGTCAATCAAACAAATAAGAACCAAGCCCAAATTTTGACACTTTTGAATATGTAGAATCAACAATCTTCTTTCAATGATCAACAATTTTGCAACACAAAAAGTGAGATAAAATCTACTACCAGTAATAAATAGGAACAAAATACCAATCTTTGTTATTCAACAAATTTGAATGTAGGTAATCTCTAAATCCTAAAACCATCATTTCTAGTGGTCATCTATACCCAACATGATGTAAGACATAAATCTAATGATTAGGAGCTAAGAACAAATGCTTATTATTTGGACAATTACCAATGTGCGTATTCCCTAAACCCTAAAACCATAACCATTCTCTCTCAATGCCCAACAATGCCCAACAATACCCAACAAATACCCAACTAGAAGTAAGACAAAAAATATCATATAAAGAAGCAAAGCACAAATGCTTAATCTTCAAACAATTTTCCGTGTAGGTAGTCCCTAAACAAACCCTAAACCCTACAAACCCTAAACCCAGCAAACCCGCAGTCCAATCACAGGTTGCTGGGCGCGACCTCGGAGGAGACGAGGATCCCATCACTATCCACCCAGCAGAAATCACCAGGCCGAACAGTCGCGCCCGCGACGCGCACCACGACGCCCGTCTCCCCGGTGCCTTTCTTGCTGCTCTTCACAGGGCACGGCGCGAGCGCTCTCACCCCAATCGCACACTCATTGATCTCATCCACATCGCGCACGCACCCGAACACCACCACGCCCGCCCACCCGGACGTCTCCGCCAGCTTCGCCACGTTCCCGCCGAGCAGCGCCGTGCGCAAGCTGCCGCCCCCGTCCACCACCAGCACYTTCCCTTGCCCCGGAGCCTCCAGCGCTTTCCGCACCAGGACGTTGTCTTCCAGGACTTTCACCGTCACCACGCGACCGGAGAAAGTCTTGTGCTGGCCGTAAGATYGGAACAGACCGGGAGTAAGGACCTGAAGCTCGCCGGTTGCTAATTGCTCCTCGTGCGCGTCGCACACGTCGCTTGTCAAGAGAGACATGGTAAGGGAATTGGGTTTTGTAATCTGAAATCTGGAGATATGGAGCCGAAGAAAGAATCTATCTGTCGGAATCGAGTGAAATCTGTCAGAGATAGTTGAAATCTGGAGATATGGAGCAAAACGAATGTCGAAATTGGTTAAAATCTGGAGAAATAGAGCAAAGCAAAGAACCTCTCTGTCGAAATTGGTTGAAAATCTGGCGATGTGGAGCAAATCGAAGGACCTTCTCCGTCGGAATTGGTTCTTTCGCTGTGGAATCGATTCGGAGTTTTGAACCTAAACCCTGGAATTGCACGAGATTGAAAAATTGTGGGATGTGGAAGGGTTGTTTAAGTTAGTTCTCTTGTTGTGGATTGGTGGCCGCCACTTTTTGCGGTGCCGAACTTCAGATGCTACTAACGCTGCTTGTCACTACTAGACTCCTTTAGCCTGTTGGAAAGCGTACAAATACTGGACTCTGTGGGCTGTTGAAAATCACGGGATATTCGTACTGTTGTTGATTGAATATCACACTCTGCACTGTCGTTTGCGTGACTTCCTAGAAAGCAATATATGGGTATTATCACCCGGTTAGTTGCCATATCGGTATCTGGAAATGGAATAACTTAGTCACTTGATTTAGAAACACTCTTTGAGATTTCCATCAAAGATCCTGAAAGCGAAATCGATTTGGAAGCACCAAGCGTGTTTATGTGGAGAATAGTTTCCCAGATCACAATTGAGACGTCATATCTAAATAMAGATACGGAAAGATTGGGGAGAATAATCTATGACGACTTCCTGATGTGATCAAAGGAGGAAATAGGTGTCAAACCTCATGATCCTGCAATACGATTGCAGAGTTCGTATTCAAAGCAAGCGCAGCATAATTCTTCTTTCTGCAAGTACTGGCTCCCCTGAAAAAATTTGAAACAAGCTACTGAAATCTTTCTGTTCTTTACATGCAAGCTGAACACGCCTTGATTTGCAACGTTTTGGTTTCATGTAAACGATCGTTCATAAAACCATCCCACCGAAGAATTCAACCTGCCAAGGCCTAACTTACCACAAGACCATCACAAGCTGTTGATAACAGGGGACAACTATCATATGCTGTTGATTCTGTAGAAAGTCTTTGCACACCTGTGCAAGACCCTTGCGTGATTTGCTACACTAAGAGGCATGGTCAAAACTTGAAAAACTGGAGTCACGAGAGATGAAGAAAAAGCTTGGATCTTTCATCAATTGCACAACCCTGAATTCAGGAAAGAACGTGGCAGTTCCTACTACAGGCAAGCAGCAGCAGTAGCAGCCGCCAACTGATCTGACTTGGTATTCACATAGCCACATAGTGGAATGACTATCAAACAAAAAAAGGTGTTTGTGGCTAATGGGGGAGTCTGAGAGCACATCTATCACATGCTAACTACACTATTCATAATAAAATCATCTAGAATCGACCACTAGATTGAGTGAGGGAACCTGATGTCCTGCTGGCGAAGTACAACAAAACCTCTCCATGGTTAATTGGGACTCGAAAGTTCGCCTACACAAACTAGACTACTCGAAAAGATGTCTCTTTTTCACCCAATCAAACTAAAACGGCAACAATGCCCAGCCGGAGCACACATAGGGAATTCCTACAGGCGCAGCACCAAATACCAAGTGAAAACTGTAGAATATTTATCACCTGCCTTTACAAGTTGACCCAGTGACCGGGCTGTGAACCATAGCACAACTATAACAACCCCTTCAGCAAGGGGGTAACAGCACAAAAGAGAGACATGCTGCAAAAACAAGGGCTTGTGCATATCCATTAGATCTACCGCTTCGCCCTCCACCACCACCTCCTCCAGCCCCACCTCCACCACCTCCGCCCACTGCTGCGCCTGGAGGTTTGTTGCCAAGACGTCTTTTGTATCGCTTTAAGACGGAGGCCAAATTCTCTTTCCCTTTGGGAAACGCAACGTCTCCCGCGGCAGTGCCAGTGCGCCCTTTCCGAGACCCCACGGCTTGCTCCACCTCTTTGATCATCTCCAGGAAGACGGTTGCACTGGCCCCTCTCCCTTTGGAGCTGCTAGAGTTGCGACCCCACGGGTAAGGGTAGGCGGTCGGAGGCGAATTTAAATGGCCCTGTATATCGCCATTGATGGAGTCCCGGAAGGGGTTTGATCCCTGTTTAATCAATCCTGCCCGCCCTCCTCGCTTGCTCAGAATGTCTGAAAAAGTTGCCAAAAATCCCAATTCAACACTGAAGAATTCACAATTTCTATAAATTTGTAAATAACTCAATTCGAAGCATGGCTAGATTTAGACAAATTTAGAACCTCTGATAGAACCTGATCACAGATGAGACCAACAATAGTACCTGCTCCATAAGTGCATGAGCATCCTGGAGGTTCAGAATAACCAGCCCAACGTTGTGAAAAGTGGAGGCGGCTACAACCAACACAGCTACATTGGCTATGAGCGCTATCCCAAACGCTGCAATTGTGTCCCGCAAGTTCTCTTGGAYCACTATATCCTTTGATTGAGCTGCAAGTGTGTGTTGCCGCTGAGATGGAAATCCAGTTTAGAATATTAGTAACGCATTGGACAGAACTGAGCTGAGAGAAAAATGTGAACGATTCGGCGGCAAATCCGGTGCTCACCTGAAGAAGGGCAGAATGTAAATAAAACGTATGAGGTACAACATTCGCTCCAATCAACCCCACTGCAGTGTAAAGCGATTCTCCTCGAACTTTAGGCCACAAGCCACTCAACATTGCAGTTGCAGATGGTCGGGTTATCAATGTGCCTAACCCAAAGCAGACGAGCACAAAGCCAACAACGCTTCCAGCAACCAACTCTGCCCGGCGCACACCCTAGAATACCATGAGAAGAGGTGGAAGTTAGAGGTGAGCTTGGGCCACGTCGCGACATTGTGAAATCTCAGCATGAACACACACGGACATGTCACACCAATTTCAAAAGAGAGCCTCACCACTACGGGCAAAACCACCATCGCAATGATACCGTCGAAAGTCAGCAAGAGAACGCTGGGCACTACTGGAAATCCAAGCAGCAAATTCAATCCAATCGCTGTTCCAGCCACCTGTCACAGGCCACAAGGAATCATGTGCTCTTCAGTTTTGAAACAGCACCATGGCCTTCACCAGAAGCAAGAAAAAACCAGTCAGTTAACAGGAAGATGTAGCCATCTAACAATTCTCAACAGTATCCTGAAACCACTTAAAGCAAAGAAGGAAGAACACTTCTCAATATRATTAACATATGAATCACAATAGGATTTTCCCAAYCCTATAACTTTTTCCGCTCTCACARAAATTGCTTRCTACGCCTACTGAGGTAAACCCGAACAATATGACAAAGTGAGAGACCCCTTTCTAATTCTRCYGATTTCTRTCGCTCACGAAAAGAGTGACAGTGATAGYCATGCGAACAACAAGCCGTTTCATGCAGAGAATCGTGGCTATTATCAATCCATTAAAGGCAAGGCGAATCTAAAGCTAAAGMCACGATATCAAACAGTACCACAAACCTTATACAAGAAATGTTTTCTCAACAATTTTCAGATATTGAGAAACACTTCGGGAACGTGGAAAATTCCTAAACTGATCGAAACGATGCAAAATCTATTCAGGATTCAAGAATAGGATCCCACTCAGACGTACCATGGTCAAATCAAGAGAGATGATGGAGAGTTCAGATAGAAACCACAACAACAAGCAAACGGGCCTGGGGTAATCTTCTCGACAAATCTGCAAGAGGATATTCAAGAGAATACGTAAGGAACACAATCAGCACAATTGATATAATATATACCTAGTGAACTATAAATATTCGTTACACCAATTGTCTACCTAATAGATCAGCAAGTGGTGCCGGAAAAGAGACAACAAGAAATGGCAATATGCACAGAGCTAGAAGGATTGCCAAATTTGAAAAACTATGCCAACCTCAGCGAGATGCTTCCCAGAAACCAGTCCGAGACGGGTTGCCAGTGTTTGAAACAGCGCACCCATGACGTTAGAGACGATCACCACCCACAGCAACTCAAATCCGAATCGGGATCCGCCCTCAATGGCGCAAGCCCAATTGCCAGGATCAATGTAGCCTATCGCCACCAAGAGCACCGGCGCCAGAGCTGGCACGTACTTCGACACTGACAATGAAGAATCCATCGATTGCGCCACATCACCGGCCATGTTGCCAACGGCAGAATCCAAAACACCRGCTAGAGAATCTCAAGATTCCACACCATGATGTTCTCCCCCAAATTAGGTCAACATGGAGCCTCTGTCACGCATCCAATCTCCTCAAAAACGCTSCCCCCATTCTAATTCCAATTTCCTCCACAGTTCCCTCTGATCCGAAAACACCCAGAAAATACTAAACAAATGTACACCGTAAAGTGTAGCAGTCCTACAAAGATGCCGTCCGACTTCGCCGACATGAACTAAAGCACCTCCGATTCCAGCAGCTGAACCTGCACAAGTGGTCGCTTAAAGTGTACGTACCCGTCGACTGGATCTACACACAAGCATCGCCAACCCCAAATACACGATACGTATCAATACGGAACCGACGCCAACGCTCCAATGTGGCTCAAAAACCGCGACAGGATTCTCATCACGAGTGGTATCCGCTGCAGACACTGATGACCTTAACAATGTAAGCGCTCTCCCCCAAAACATTCACCTCCATYGCGGCTCATACCAGGGCTCAAAAATCCGCAGAAACGACTTGCACCCAACACCAYCAGCAGAGGAAAAAACAGCCTCCCRCTAACCCCACCGCACATCGTCACTCATCGTTCCCGCATCACTTTTTCGCTTTTCTTCACAGCAAGATATCAAGATTCTCAAACSCGAATCCGCAAAAAACACCACTAAATGTTGACGCAAGTGAGTCAAATCGCATCGTCGTCACGTTGTCAACAAGCTGAAGACGACGATGATGCCACCACCCAAACAGGGAAATGGAAGCCAAGAACAACTACTACTCATCAGCCGTTCGGTGCTCTCACCAGAGCCCCATTGCGACATCGTAAAAAAAAAAAATTTCCTTGTAGATTATACTTTTTTCTATTTGGAATGCTTTGATTCGTCTCATTTGGATTTGTTATGAGAAAGTTATGGACAATCTTGAGTTTCGGGCAATGACAATATCTTCTTGAAAAAATAACTTGTAAGACCCAAGATTGTCTATAACTTTCTCATAACAAATCCAAATGAGATGAATCAAAGCACTCCAGATATACAAAATTATAATCTACGAGGAAAAAAATTCAAAAAAAAAATTCAAATTTTTGCAAAATTTTTTTTGCTGCCCGATCTCCCTAGTTTTGAGCTTATTTGGGCATAACTTTTGTTCCCAAGCACCGATTGGAAAAAAAATTATATTCCCACAAAGCTCATCAGTTTTTCTATCTCCATAAAAAGTTTCAAAAAACCACATAAAAAATTCAGCCCGTAGGTACCTGCCCGAAATCTCATTTGTCCCTCGAGGGGACAATGGTCCTTTAGGGGTTAACCTTGTATGTGTTGAAGTCAATATTTGACCTCCAAATGGTGAAAGGCTAGGCTAGGTCATACTAGACTCAATTCATAATTATTAAAGATGCACTCAAAAGTAAAAACATAGACTCTAAACCAACCAAAAAAATTGACATTGGAATATTATTTTCAACATGGTACTTTTTCATCCAATCATTACCTCTTAATTGCTATGCTATTAAAACAGCCTAAAGGGTCCAAATCTTTTAGCTCTTAAAAGGACAAGATCGTGTCCATGCTAGGTCAAACTTCATTTATTTACTATTTCAAAATGCACATTTCAAAATTTTGGCATTTTTTTTATAAACAAGATCTACTTCCATATTCCATATTCATTTTTTTATAATTATAAGGTTTTGGAAAGCCTAGTTATGAACCTTTTGAGAATAAATAATMTAATATAATATTTCAATGTATTTTAGTAATACGTTGTAAGCACTATAATAATTATAAAAATTCTTAAATTAATAACAACATTTGACAAAAGTGGAGATAAAAGTGGTGAACATCTTGTTATAATAGGTATATTTATCAACCTCAAATAAGAATAAATTTCAAAAAGTCACCTTCAATGGGACATAAAATATATGATTTTAATAGTTTTTGAAAAATTCAAGATGGGATATAAAGTATATTATAGTAATCTATATTTTACTACGTTAATTTAATAACATTGAAAAATAACAAACATAATAACTTTGTATTTTATTCTAAAAATGCCCTTGAATGGGCTTCTAAGGTCTATTAGGGATCTACATTGGACCTACCATTATATGATTACACACCCCAAAAATGACCTAGTTATTAGTTGAATACATGCTTTTTTGATTGCTACAAACATTGAAAGTTATTTATCGTGAACTTTATGTTTTATGTGGTGTTAAAGTTTTGGAGTCATTGATGCAAATTGCCCCAATGGCTATAGCATTCWACGAGTCAAATGATCAATCCCTAGATTTATTGTATTTTCAAAAACAAGSGAAGGTATAAGACATTGTTGGCAAGCTTTTTGCCCTAGCTTTTTGTATGATTTTGGTTTGATTCTCCAATTTGACTTATTGGAGATTGTTTATATTTGTAGGCTAATTTGTATTTGTTAAACTTGACTACAAGAAGAATTTGATACAAATTTGAAATCCATTCTACATTATTTTAAGTACAAAAATGCAACATCAATTTACCATTTCTATAACAATTAGATAACTAATCTATTTCTTGAGTTGTGTAGATGGGCTTTCATCCTTAACTTGTAGTGGTTGACATAGGATTTGAAATTCATGAACATACTTTAAATCCAACCTAACCTCTAAAATAAGATGAAGCTACTTTAGTCTCCATAAAGAGGTGTGACACCTTAAGTCTAAATGGTAGTTCAAAGAAAAAAAAAGTCTCTAAAATATTATAATTTTCCATTGTTTTTTTTCAATGTTTCAAACCTCTTCACATCATTGGTTCAAAACAAAGGTTTTAAATATTGTTCATGTTTGTATAGCTAGGATTCAAATTGAATGTTTATTTTAGTCACTTCTTTTTTTCCATTCTATATGAAGAGTATTGATGTACAAAGGAAAAAAGAAAACTTGATGCTCAACAAAGYATTATGTTGATCTTTGAATGAAAAATGAGATACTCAAGCAAGTATTATAWTAATCTTCARAGGAAAAACAAAGCATCAATACTYAACTAATTATTACAAGTAAGTGTAACTAARGTAGTCTRCTCTTAAAATGCCCATGCTCTAAWAGTGATCATGATACAAAGGTACATTTTGCTTTCTTCAATGTACCAACAATGTACATTTCAAGAGGTGGWCACTTTTAGTGGCCACTGCATTACAACTTCAAAAWWTTTTAACYAATTCTTTGAAGGTCCAMAAATTATGAAATGACTTGGGTTAGATGCCAATTCCTTTTCCYTTCYTATGAAAATTTATTGAAAATTGTTCCAAGGAGTTTAGCTTTCYTGAAAACGCAATCAACTCTTAAATGGTCGCTTTAAGAGCAGTCTACCTTATRGCCAATGAYAACACAAACACAATGAAATGGATGCACGAACATCATTACTACAAAAAAATATTGATTTAATTGTAAAGCCAACTTGCAAATTGAATTAAGGCCAATTTGCTCAAAACCTCACATCAAAATCTTAAAGACTRTGGAAAAGACTCTAGTTCTATCCATAATTTGGTATTTGTATTGASAAAGTCAAACATCATTAATACGTGAGTGATTGAAAATTCCTATAAAGTAGGACTAGTGTAAAATAGAACCAAATTTTTAGCTCTTAGCAATGGCATCAAATGTCCATTTTTATTCCTATTTTCTTCTTCTTAAGAATTGTCTTTGCCAAAAAATGAAWTGTCTTACACTGTATTARTCTCCATAAGTTACAGTATTGGGGAATGGAGATTTTGGTGCATGTCTATGAGGGAAACATTGAAATGGAGATTGAACAACTTTACATTTGCARTTYAGGCATTYGATGTATTACTCACTAACAACTCATTCATGGTTAGAGTTAAAATTTTTGTCTTCAAGTAGATGAACACTTATTATTTWAAAAAARGATGCTAAAGGAGAATTATCCATCATAKTAGAGATTAAAAATTCTTGTAAAGCRGACTATTTTGCAAATGCAAAGAAAGTATTAAGACCTAACCAAGTAGATTGCAAGATTATAYAAAGCYTAAAGTTCRAAGAAAAAAAAWTTGATTTTGGCATCTTCAAARTGGGGCAAAAAATTTTGAGCTCTCTRTAAAGGAGATTTTGGTCTATTCATATTTTTTCTTACAGTTTTTTAATTGCCAAATTTATGCAACAATAAGCTTTTGTTTCACCAACGATTTCAGACATGAGAAATAAATATTTTGGTAATTCTTTTATTGCATGCCCATCTGTCTAAAGAGATCATTTGGGAATATTTATTCTTCCAATTTTTTTTTTTTTGAGATCAAAATGTGCAATGTTGTTGAMTAGATCTAGTGATATGAATTTTGTACCCCCTAAATTGACCTTCTTATAGTATAAAAATTCAATATGGTGACTTTAAACCCATAAATCCATGGTCTTTAAACAATTAGATGTTGTCATGTCATTGTAAGTAGCGATAAAAAGAAAATAGATAATTCCATTTTCTTTTGTCCCATTTACATTAGCAATTATCCTCATAAGCTTCTAGACTATGCTTTCAYCAAAATGCTCATAAACTRCTATTTYAAGTACAAGTACCAAATTTTTGAAAAAAYACATTGATGGACATATGTAAYCATAGGATCTAGTAGAAAATTGGTTTAAAAATATGTGTAAAAAATTTCAAAAATTTCCACCTTGTCAATTGCACGATATTAGATTATTTAACAAAAATCATTTTCTTGGCACACTAAAAAAACATGTCTGTTGCACTTACGAGGTCAAATTTGCATGAAAAAATGTCCATGTTGGTGGTGCTTCTTTAAATTCATTTTTCAAGGGAGATTGCCTATAAGCTTGAAATTTTTTAGATTATTTGGAATTGTACATCATATAGAAAACAATTGTAAGTAAAAAGACATAAAGAATTATTCAAAATACTAAATTGTTAAGAATGTAGTTATGGAATAGGAAAATGCTATTTCCGATGGTTGCAATGTTGTAATAAATAATCTACATTCCATTATTCTATTTTTCAAGAATATTGAAAATTGAGTAAAATATAGGACTACAAATTTTAATTTAGAGTTCAGAATCCATAATTGTCCGCAAACTAAGAAAACTTATAATTTGAAAAAAGGCATTTTAAAAATTTGCCCAAATTGCCCGTCCAAGAAAAAAATCTATATATCACATAATAACTTTTTGACCATATAGCCAAAAGTTATGAAAATTGTTGCACCTTAAAGATAACCATTCTCAACGTGTTGTGTGAAAATTTTAAAGAAAAAAAGAAAAAAAAATCCATTCGTAGTGAGCTATCCAAGATCACTATGTTGCCAAAAAAACATAACTTAGTCTTTTAAGGGTTATAAATAATACTAAGCTCATTTTCTCTCTTTCACACAAATTGAAACAAAACAAAGATGAAAGAATTTATCAACACATATCTTTTCAGTACTTTCTTATTGAAGAACGTCCATACCTTAAGTTATTGTTGGAAAACTCATTGGGAGGAGGAGTACACAGACTTTGTTTCATGGCATTTGGACGTATGGTATGGAAGTTATTGATTTTCAAGGATTTTTTAAAATAAAAAAAATAAAAAATTATTTTTACTTTTTTAATAGTAGCTATAGCAACAACACACAATAGACAAGTTCATACTTTTAAAATAGGTTGTTTGTTTTGTTTTGTTTATTACATTGAGATTGTCCAGACCATGCGCCCCCCAGTTTCATTTTTGGTTTCATCAAAAAGCTCTAAGCAAAAAGGTGCACGGGCTGTGTTTTGGCAAGGGCAAACTCACCCCCTTATTGTCCCTGTCAGAAGATAAATGTAAAAATTGCCCCTTATTTTGTGCCATGTCGATTTTGTATTTTTGCACCTCCCTTGCTAATTTGGGGCCTCTAATAGCAAATATGAATTCAAAATTTGCAAATTTTATCATATGTGGTAGACTAGTAGATAAAAGAATTCCAGTGTTTTCTCAGGGGTTAAAAAAGGGGCAATAAGGGGGGTAGTTTGCTTTGTGGTGTTCCTACTCCTAGTGAGAAGTTTATAAATTTTTGAGTTATTTTTTATTTTAAGCATTAAAAATATACTTCTACTTCCATTTTGATACTAGGGCACACTACACTAATGATGGTAAATAGTGTTATCCATACTAATTATTTTAGAAATGCTATAAGTTTTTACTCTTTTCCCAAATAATAAACTGATTTTCTAATTTTGTTCCGACACTCCGAGGAAATAAATCTCGAGATCATGGGCAATATCTGGAGTTTTGGACAAGTGGGTGGCAAAAAAGTGTGGGAGGAGGGGAGGGGGATCCCGGCCACTTGGCACTTGGCACTGACCCCTGATAATATCTTAAGCTAAAGGAATTCAATGCAAGTGTATTTTTAGGCCAAACTAATCTCAAGCCAGTCACTTTTCTATTATTAAAAAGAGAGGTCATATGATTATTAAAATGTAAAAGTTAGTATTTGAAATCGTTGTACTGTATAATTGTTAAAGTAAAAAAAAAATTAACGTAAATGTTAAATTCTTAAGGTTGGTTAAATGTAAAAGTTGTAAAGTATTTTAAGGGGGGTGTTTTACTTTGGCACCTACGTGAACTTTTACATTCACTTTTACATTTTCAATACTCATATAAATCAATGGGTTTGAAGCTATCATCATTTTCATACTTCCCATTTGTGTTTCAATAATCCATTAGTAAAAATTAGATCCAACTTTAAATTCTTACTTGTTCTAAGTAACTACAAATACCTTCAAGTATTAGCAATTTTAGACCATCACCATTTCTATTTTCTTTGTAAAAAATTAGACATCACCAACTATGGCGGCAATAATCACCTCAAGCACTACTTCATCTGTAAACAATCACCACCACCTTGTAATTCATAAGGTTGGAAATGAAGTTAAAGTGGTTGGAATATATGATGTACAAGAAATGGCATTTCAATGTGCTTTACAATTACAATCAACAAGTCTCAAAAGCTTGGATGAAAATATTTTTGAAAAAGTAATGCTCCTAGATCCAAACCAATCTTATCAATGGAAGCTTCAACAGTTGCATCAAGCAATGTTAAGTTTTGTTGTGGAAACAAACTTAAGTGACGTGGAGTTGGAGTTCTTTAGTGTCAAAGATGAATCAACCGAAAATTTGATTGAATGTAAGATTGTCACACGTGATGGTTTGGAAAATGGTGGACGAAGCATCAAAAGTACCATGTCCAAATACATGTATACATCTTTGCCATTGGGTGAGTATCAAATGCATATTTGTTCTTCAAAAACAACAAAAGACTATGGAAGAACACAATAAAGGATTCAAGCCATGTAAGAAGTGTACACTCATCAGAGATCTAATGGTTCCACTCCATTTTTCTAATTACAAATTTGTGAGCACAACAACCAAGCACCTACTAGCACTCAACAAAATCCAAATGAAGATGAGGTTGTAAGGTTAGGGACTCATAGTTAGTAGTAAGATGAAAAAGATGAAGGTTCAATTAAGATGGTCACCATTGTTTCAATATAGATTTGTTTCATTCATTTCAAAATTTGTAAAAAAAATCATATGTATAAAAACCACATGTACATAAAAAAATATTAAAGAAGTTGATTCAACCATTGCCTCCTCTGACAAACATTTAATTGAATGCAAAATTATTGATTGCATTTTGATGATTGGTAAATTTTGGGAGATTTCTACATTGAATAGGGGTTTTAAGGGGACCCACACTAATTAATTGACATATCACACTAAATAAATATCTACTTTTGTTGTACATGAATAGTTACTTAATTGTCCGGGAGCTATACATCATGTTTTAACATCTACAATTTTCTACAATAAATCCCCTTAATTGTTTATTCCCCTTAATACCCCTATGTAAACAATGTTTTGGTACATCTTTTTTGAGGGATTAGGCATACTATTATTTGCAGGATCTCCTTATTGTACATTTTTAGAAATGACTTTGCCTTCATATCTTGAGGACAATTTTGAGTTTTTTTTATAAATACATCTATGATTGGTTTAAAAGCAATTTGATGTAGAAGTTCTATGTGAAATTTTATAGCAATAGAAGTGTATAATAGGGTGTTTGCAGTGAAGGAATTGTATGTTTATTAGCTAATACAGTAAAAACTATTAAGAAACTTTAATTGAAACAATTGTTGATACTAGTTACTATATGCTTCTAAAGTGATGCAAAATAATATATCTTAAGCTTTATAAATTTGTTCAATTGTTGTGTTTTCACGATTTGAAAATCCCAAATATTTTGCATTTGTCTCATTCTTTACAATATTATAAGACAAAATTTAGTGATAATTTTGGTATTGTTTGAAAAATCTACAAGAGTCACAATCTGTCAAAGGATAATGCTTCATCTCTTCAGAAATATAAGATTATAGTTCATTTTTATTTATGGTTGTCAAGCAAATTCAAAAATTGAATTTTGAATATATCAATATATATCAATATATCAATATATATATATATATATATTTAACCATAATTTTACGTAAAATTGTGGCAACTTTATTTTGAATTAAAAAATGAATCTTTATTCTATAGTTGTATTACTCATTAACCTAAAAAGGGAATAAGTATGAATAACGATTCAAGCTTTACAAATCTTCTCCCTATTTATATGTATTGCCACTTTGGAATTATATAAATTCTTAAAAATTCAGATTTTTTTTGAAAATTTAAAGAAAAAGTGAAGAAAATTAGTATCAAATTCAAATTATGCTAAAAAAATATGATGATTTTAAAAATTGGCGGACTTTGAAATTGTAGAACATAACATTCAATAGCATTCATAAAAGCTGTCTTTTGCTCTCATCCTCAAATTTCATCTACAGACAGTCTGATTCTAATCCCTCCCATAAATCCCATCCACTAACTAACACAACAGTTAACCTCCTATAAATCCCATCTACTAACTAACACAACAGATAACTAACACAATAGTTTAATTACTAATCCAGTGACTCGAATCACTCCCACTAGACCCATCCAAATTCTTAATACAATAAATCTAGGCCCTAATAAATTATTAAAAGAAACAATCCAATGGTAACTCAGTAGACTCACTTCTCCATAAGCTTTTAAATTGGCCTAATCCATCCTCTCAAAGTTTGAGCACATTGATCCATTGCTGTGTGGTTCTATTTATATTTAATAATAATCTTGTTAGACAATTGCTTGCTATTCTGACAATTCTTGACATATGTCCACCGTAGCTACTGATGGGTGTGGAATATTCTACACCATTCCATTTGCCGGATGAAAAGATGTGTAATATTCCACATCATTATGTTGGAGAAAAGGCAGCCCAACTGACTGCTACAGAATGTTATAAACATTTTGGTATAAATCAAAATTATTATTATTATTTTTAAATTGGAAAATCAACAACCATGGATACATGTACAAAGTTCCAATCCCAACCACATATTGTATTTAATTTTTTTTTAAATTTTCAATCAAAGAAAGAAACTAACTTGATAATATCATTTCATTTTTGTGGCTAAATTTCTCATTAAGAGTAAATAGTGAGAAGTGGACAAAATACACTATGAGGGTGACCAACATATTAACTTATTTTCAAAACTTAGTAGTACCACTAGGAGGGAATATACAATGCCTATCCATTGAAAATGCATTGAAGCAATCTCCCAAAAAACAAAGATGAAAAATTATTTTTTCCCATCCTATAGCCCTATGTAAAATCTTGAAAAGACAAAGAATGTCTACAACGTACTTTTGAGTTTATTTATGATCTCTTGTCAATCCAAACACTATTGAGTATGGAGAGACTAATTGGAATAGTTTGAGTTCTTTAGTATAGGGGGCATAGGTAGCAACAACTATAAGAGGTGTTTCCTTTTTTAGTACAAAAATTTGATTATTTTAAAATTTTTGAAAATGGTGAATCCAAAGTTGGAGGCTTAATATTTGAATTGAATATAGCAAGTTTATAAAATATATAGCATGATCATACATAATGATAGCGTATATTTGATTCTTTGACTACTATAATGAAATTTCACTGATGTCTTGGATGCAGTGATGTTATTTGTGAGCGTGCAAGCATGAGCCTATGAGCGGTGAGATTGGATTATTTGAGTGTTGAGCTTACAAAAAAATTTGAAGAATCATTAGAAAATTAAAAAATATTTCTAAAAACAGATTCCATTTGACATGTTTGGTCAAAATTTAGTATTTTTTTTTATTAATTTTGGTTTCCCTTACCATAGACCTATTCCCATAGTTATGTACATTCAAATGAGAATTCTAATTTTTAATACTATTCAAAATATTAGAAGTGTACATTACAAAGATAATTAACTCATTTGATGTGAAAGATGAATGGAGATGGAAATAAGTTTGTATAGAATATTGGTTGATCACTATCTTATAGCAACCTAAATCTTCTGAGGGCCGATGGGAGGTAACAAATACTTTTTTCTTCATGTGCTATCGTTGAACTTATATAGATTTTGGAAAATGTTTTTTTTTATTAGGAATATTTTCAAATCTAGTGATCTTTGTCATATTGAATTTTTTTTGGTTAATCATTGTCTTGTAGCATAACAGGTATTTTCAAATTCAATGATAGGGTACCAACTCCTCCCTCTTGATTTGGAGATTGGTGGACTTGTTTAGATTTTAAATCAAAAATTGTTGATGGACATTCATTAGGTGTGAAAGAACTTAGCTGCACCAAATTTCATTTTTGTTGATCACTATCTTGTAGTTGCTTGGGTCTTTGGAGGGCCGATAGGAGGTACCTACACTTTTGTCTTGATGTGTTGGTAATTGGACTTGTTAAGATTTGGGGGGGAATATTTGGTTAATAGGGATTATTTTTGTAAAAAAGAATGAGCTTAGTGACACCAAATTGTTGATTAGTTGATCATTGTCCTCTTGTAAGACTTCCTAGGGGATCCAACTCTTCCGTCTTGATTTGATGGTCATTTGCTTGACCACTCCCTTCTTGTTCCTTGGGACCTCTAGGTGCCAAGAGCACTTGCCATCTTAAGGGACTCAAAGTTCCCAAGCAACAAGAAAGGATTGATAATAAAAATCTATATCTCAATGGATCAATCCCATTTGATTTCAAACACATCCTAATATATCACCACATTCTTGTTTTCTTAAAATCTAGCAAAGTCCAATAAACAACACATCAAGGTTGTTCAAAGGACCACAATAATAGGTCCAAGGTAACATGTTTATGATAACATGATACTAAAATTTACTAAAAATAGTAAATATTGACAAAAAAATTTAGATAAAATGTGATTGTTTACAAGCTCACAAACTCATGCTCACAAGCTCACAAAACAGCAACCTTGGGTGAGGATTAGTGGTAACTACTGTAAGATTTTTTGTAGATTTTGGAAATGATTGTTTTATTTTATAACTTTCTTTTAATATAGATGTAAATCAAGACTATCATTTTTTCAATAATATCTTATTTTGTAAATTAGTGCTCTACATATAAAATTCTTATTGTCTAGTGAGCTATGAAGCATTGGATTGTCCACATTTTTGTTTAAACTATTGTTTGCATTCAGCATGTTATTACCTTTTCATGATGCTCTATATTTACTCTAATATTTATCAAAATTGTTGTCTAACTATTTGTCTTCCATATCTTTGATTTGCATGTTTGTGACTCTATTAGTTGCACGTTGGCTTAGTCAATTGATTGTCATTTATATGCCAATTTGGATACCATGCACTAAAATTGATGTCTCTTGTAATAGTTTGCCTCTTACTCTTGCTTCTCTTCTATAAAATATTGCCTCTTCTTCTTCAACCAACCCAAAGCTCCTTTTGCTTGATGGTTCTTTTAGTTCTCGAGTGTTATTGTTGTTGTTGCTAAATCTAGCCCTATGCTGCAACTACATGCCAAATTTAGTTTTACAAAATTGAAACAAAACCTATATTCTTTCTATTACAAAGATGGAAATTGAAATTCAACACTTTTAACAAAGAAGTTTTATTCCTACGCACACAAAACCACCACCATTCTTGCCCCTCCAAAAGCAATGTAAAGAAAGAGGTACTAGCCTCTTTTATAACTAACAAAAATAAATAAAAGAAAAATTTAGTCCTTGACCTACAAATGAGCACAATAGGTGGTAATTTCAATGCAAATAATGAAGAAAATAATGGAAAAAATAGAAAAATCCTATTTTTTGGGCTCTTGTTACCTACTTTTGGAAGCATGAAATTCAGAAAGGGTTTTTGAAGGCGCAATTGGAGATGAAAGAGGAACTTGAGATTTTTGATTAGGTAAAGGCAACTGCACTAGGGATTAAGAAGGATTTGAGATTCCTTTTTCAACCCTAAAACCTTATTTAAATGGTTGTGGATATTTTCTATAATTATAATGATTCATAGTCACATTTTAGAATTAAAATTTGATATTTTGATTATTTTTTTAACAATCTTAATCAATCATCAATAATTCAATACTCAGATCAAATGAAGCCATATTAAATTTATGTTGTTTTGTATCATCTTTTTAGTTTCAAGGTAGATGTGAAAAACTCTTCAGGAATGTACTCCATAGTTTACGAAATACATTTTTTTGCACTAAATCCTCACAACATAAAAACTAGAGTTGAACTTAAAAGATAATTCTACATTTGAATCATTTTCAATTGCATTATGAACTTCAAATTCTAAAATATATGAAGACCTATTGTTATATAATATTATTAGAATTTGATTTAGAACGCTTCAAATGGAGACATTATACATGCCTTGCACTTGTTTTAGATGCATGTAATGGATAAAGCTAAGACTTTCAAATGCCACTTAATGGGTTAGTAATTCTAACTTGCATGCTAATTGCCATTGCATACAATAATCTTGGATCAAAATTTTGTATAGGTTTTGAGTGCCTTCAACTCCAGGGTTGCTGTTCTGTGAGCTTGTGAGCCTATGAGCCTGTGAGCGTACAATTTATAAGAGATTTAATTTAAAAAATTTAGTGAAAAATTATAATTTTTAGTAAATTTTAACGAGCTATAATTATGGACCTATTACCGTGGACCTATCACAGTGGTCCCTTTAACAACCTTGATGAGAAACTTATTGGACTTTGCTAGATTTTTAAAAGAAAAAAAATTGATAGTAACTTAGGATTTGTTTAAAATTAAATGAAGTCATTTTAATGGGAATATGGGATTTGGATTTTTTTGATCAATTATCTCTTGTTGCTTTTCTCCCCTCGGCGTCACGGGGAGCCCTAAGCCGCGACCAAAGGAAGAAAAAAAAAAAAATTGTTTTTGGTCGCGGCCTGGGGCTCTCGTCGGCGCCAACGGGAGAAAAGCAACAAGAGGGTCATGATTAAATTTTTTTTAATCTCAATGAAGCAATCTCATTTGATTKCAAACAAATCTTAAGTAATTATCAATTTTTTTTCTTAAAATCTGATAAGGAGCACATCAAAATAGTAAGTGCTTGATCTTCCTCTCGGCGCCAAGAGGTCCCAAGCAACAAGGGAGTGATCAACCAAACGACCATCAAATCAAGATAAAAGAATTGAATTCCTTGGGGGGGCCTACAAGAGGATCTACATTGCTATAGGACAACGATCAACCAATATTCTATGTAAACTTATTTCCGTCTCCATTCATCTTTCACATCAATTAAGTTCTTCATCTTTGTAATGTATACTTCTAATATTCTATAAGGACATTACTAAAAATAAGAATTTTAACGAGGATTATACTTAACCACGGTAATAGATCCACGGTAATAGGTCCATAGTAATAGGTACTAAATTTACTAAATATAGTAAATTTTATTCAAAATTTATAGACAAAATCTATTTTTAGAAATATTTTTAAGTTTTTTAATGCCACTTCAAATTTCTGGGCTCTACGCTCACAAAATCCTTGCTCTACGCTCACAGGCTCACGCTCACAGGCTCACAAAATAGCACTGCTGCCTTCAACTCTACTTGATGTATATTAGATTCTTTGCAATGTAGCTTACACACTGTAATTCTCTCCTATGGACTAAATCAATGAAATGAATCTTTGGATGACATCAAGCAAGAGATTCTAGTCTAAAATACTGTGTACAATTCCTAGTTGCACTTGTGATTAGATGATTGGAGGTCTAGAGCAAGAAATGGGCTTAAAACAAACAATAGTCAAAACTTAACTTTTGATAATGCCAATACAAAGTTTAGAATAGTGACTACCTATTGAAGTTGCTCTTAGATTTGAAAACATTTATTTTCAACTTTAAGATGATGTTTAGACTATTTTTTCAACCTTGCAAGTATAAATATGACAATTTTTGAATCATTTTTTAATTTATAATCATTTGATATGAAAATTTGTAGTATGTTTATTTATTTCTTGAAGAATGAAGTAAAATCTAATAAATCTAATATGCCCAATGTGGTGTAAAAATTCATGTTTTTCTAATTAAACACATTTTTATGAAACACTATTGTATCCATCCAACCTTTTATTGTTCCATCTTCAATTTCAAATAATAATTGAATTCAAATATGATAAGAGCTTAACTCCTAAAGCACTAAACTGTGTTTTTTGGCAACATAGTAATTTTGGGTAGCTCACTACGGATGGAGTTTTTATTTTCTTCTTTGAAATTTTCACACAACATGTGCCCAAGGAGTAGCTTAAAGGCTTAACAATTTTCATAACTTTTGACTACATGGTTAAAAAGTTATGATATGATATGTTGTTTTCATTGCTCGGTGGGCAACACAGGCAGCAAAAAAAACTTCTTGAAAAATCACTTTTTAAAAAACTAAAATTTGAAATTGGTTATCTCGATCTATATATACATGGAAAGCTTTGAATCATTCTATTTTGATAGTTGAGTCAAAAGTTATGAGGAGTTTTAGTTTGGAGTAGTTTGCGGGTAGTTATAGGATCTCTACTCTACAAAAAAGTTTGAAATCCATTATTTAATTCAATTTTTAATATTTTTGGAAAGAAATGAAAACGGTAGGTGTAAATTTTTTATTACAACATTTTAACCATTGGGATTGGCATTTTTCAATTCCATAAATAAATTATTTACAATTTAGTACTTTGAGTCATTTTCTACTTCTTTCTACTCACTATTTTTTTCCTACATGTTGTACAATTCCAAATGATCTGAAAATTTTCAAGAATGTGTCCAACTTGACTTGAAAAATGAATCCAAAGAGTAACCACCATTTTGGGAATTTTTTCATACACATGTGACCATTTGAAGTGCAATTGCCCGATTTTTGCAGGGCCAAAAAACATTTTTTTTCCAATTCAAATGCTAATATCTTGCAATCTACATGGTGGAAATTCCTGAAATTTTTTCCACATGTTCTCAAACTAGTTTACTACAAGATCCTATGAACACATGTGTTCAAAAAAGTCTTTAAAAAAACAATTCGGTACTTGTCCTAGAAATGGCAGTTTTGGAACGATTTGGTGAAAACATAGTTGAAAACCTTTATGGGTTAAATAGACTTGTTATATTATTTCCAGCAGTAATTTAAAGGATTATTTTGGGGTTTGTAGGATTATTTTGGTATATATTCTAGATCTCCTTTTTCCAAATGTGTTGTTATAGGTCAAAGATCAAATAATCAAAATCAAAATTACTCTCCACAAATGTTAACTTCTCCAATTTTAAAATGGCCCTTTGAAAATGATGTCAATAAGCAAGCAATACAAAAAAAATTCAAAAATTTAACATTTTACAATCTACATATTACATTTAAATCTTTATATGTTAAATTCTTATAGAAATTAGTAGAATTCATATTCAATCATTTTACAAAATAAATAAATTTAATTCCAATTTGAAATTTTTTTGATAGATATTGCAAAATGGTAGATCAATTGTTAGTATTGATATGATTTACATGTCATGTTTTACCACTTTTGTTTAATAATCATTATTCTATTAGAATAATACTAAAATTATTATTTTAAGTTATGCTTTATTGTACATCTTTACATTTTTGATAATTAAGAATTTACTCTAAAGACCCTTAGATTGTAATGATGATTACAATTGTTGAATCATAAAATTTCGTGAAAAAGAAATTATAGTAAGAAATATTATAATTTGTCATTGTACAAGTCAATTGAGCTACTTTCGATGCTTTTAATTTCATGAATTTCAACCTTGATTAATTTTATGGCCAAATGTTTATTTATATTTTATAGGCATTTTTACACATTTTCAAGTAACCTCTATAAAGCAACAAGTAGCCCCCATTTTTCAAATCATCCAAAAGATGATGATTTATTTTGAGGTATTTTTTCAATTTTTGAAAAAATATTTAATAAAACAAATCTAAACTATAGTGGGTTAATTTTCATAATGCAAAAAAAATCATAGAAGTTGTTGTGATGATCAATAAATATTTTAGATTGAAAAAAAAAATTTGGCTGAAAATTAAAGTTTAACCCCTACTGGACCAAGGCATATTTGGGGCAGAAATTGTCAAAAACTACCACTTTTTAGGGCAGCAAGAAAAAATGATAAAGAATTTTTTTTCTTCAAAATTAAACTATAAAAATTTGTACTAGACTTCTTTGGAAATGTGTGGAAAAATTTCAGAAAATTTGACCTGACGGATTGAAAGATTATAATGTTTGAAGTTAGATGAAAAACATTTTTTCCAACCTTGCCCAACAAGGCTTGGAAACTCTTGCTCCTTCTGGAATGAGATTTGTACACTACACATGGTTATTTTTTTATGACATTTGCATCTTGTACCATGTAAGCTACATACCCAACAAATTTCAAAATCATAGGAAGAGTTTTGCACATGCTGCCCGAAACTGCTCGAGTTGCCCGTAAAGTTCAGGGCAAGATATCTTTTGATCTGGGCATTCAATTAGAAAAAAACTATATTTTCAGGTAGGGTGTACATAATTACACATTGTATCAAAATTTCATGAACATCTAATCAAAAATGACTTCATAGGAACCTATCCGAGATTTCTTGCGTATGTTGAACGGACACTTGGTCCTTTAGGGGTTAAATGTCGTTTGGAAGTTGAAAATCTAGGTTTTCAAAATATCATATATATGTTAAGACTTTAGAGTTGTTCTTGTCTTAGACTTGACAAATTTTTCAAATATTTTCACAAATTGTGTACTTCAATATTTAAATCACAAAATGTGGTCAAAGTTGTGTAGAATAAAGTAGAAGGCTCAAAATTCACTTAGGCTCTAAAATCGCCCACCTCCACAAGTGTACACTATTTGTACATCTTGTTTTTTCATCTTTACAGACATATACAAACCATATACATTTGAGGAGGTGGGCGGTTTTCGGGCCCTATGCCATTTTGACTTCAAGAATTCATAACTAATTATATTGAGCTTCAATCAATATGAATTGACTTGGACTAGTTGTCAATCCAATTGTCTTTTAAGGAAAATTTACTGAACAATTGAGTTATTCGTAAAGTACACTAAACCGGGGTTCAAACCCATGAGTTTTGTGAAAAAGCCGGTTGAGTTAGAAAAGTCGAAATAAAAGTGGGTATGAAACTTATTTTTCCATCAAAATGGTGCCTAGAAAAGTTTGGTCCCCACTTTTGAAGTCGTGTGACATAAGTATCTTGCAAAAAAGTTTGACGCTTCAACTATAGTTGCCTTCTCAACTTCAAAAAAAGTCATGCCCAAAGTGGGGGGGGACTTTACAAATAACTCAAATATTTCAAGAAATTTCACCTCCCTAAAATTTTGTTTTAGCTCGTAGATGGGCACTTTATGGACATCCTACTTAAATTATGAAAGCATTTGTAACTGAATAATGAATACTATTATATATAATAACATGATTGTTGTGTAAATGAAGAATTTGTTTGTTTTGTTTATATCCATGCTAGCTGAATATTGTAAAGTTTTAGTGTCGTTGAGCATCACCAACATTTCACTAGAAATGTGGTGCAATAAAAAATGTGGTGCAATAAAGTCCATCTGCCAGGCTTTGTTTGTAGAAATGTGCCATAGGCTACCAACTCTCTTCACTTATGCTTGTTAAGTGGATCCAACAAGTCAATTAATTCCAATCTAGTGCAAGCAGATATTGTTTTTATATGTAAAGGCTAGTTCTAGCCTAGTTTCATCCTTATTTTCAAACCTTCATTAGAAAACATGTGTTGCGATGGGAGGTAAAGTGGGGCTGTGACTAAGAGTTTTTTTCTTTCAAAAATATTCGACAACCAAGGTTAAGACAACAAAACATTGTTACAATTCAAAAAATCAAGCACATTAAGGCTCAATCAATAGTAAGTGGGATTGTTAGGTTGGCTTTTGGACGACATATTTGGCAAGATTGTGTAGTTTTGAACCTTGCCAATGACTGCGAAGTGTACAAAAACGAAACTAGCCACGTCCAAGCCGAACAAGCTATTCATATAGGGAAATGTTGGTGATGCTCATATGATTGTATTTGACAAGTAGCAATAGCATAAATCCTTGTTGATTATCTTCTTCAAGAATTCAGGTTAAATTTACATATAGGTATTGTCAAAGGCGTTACCAATAGAGTACTAGGGTTAACCTTGAAATGCTTGGCCTATGACTACAAAGTTGGAGGTTAATTTTCTTCACTCTATATGCTCCCATTTGGCAACTATGTGTTAATGAAAAACTTTATTTGTATTTTTTAGAGATAAAATTGCATGTCTTCTTTATCTCACAAAGCTTTTAGATATTTTGGTGGAATATTGATTTTTTGAGAATTTTTGAAGCAAACGTTAGAAAAATTGTACCAAATAGAGAATTATCTCCAAAAATTTGAAAATTTCACTATGTGTGTATATTGTAGTGAATAACATTTGTGTCAGTTAATTTCCATGTCATTCTATAATCAAAATTCAGTAGCCATTGAAAACACACCCAAAGTTCAAATTGCAATAAAATATTCAAATTTAGGATTTTTCCTAGAAGCAAACATAATTTAGAGGTACATTTCACTTTCTTCAATGTACCAAATCTGCACATTTAAGAAGGGCATTCGTTTTGATGATTACAAATGATCATTTTTTGTGAACTTCAAAAATTTGTAACTAATTTCACAAAGCTTGAAAAAATATGAAACGACTTGGGTTAGATGCCTATTTTACTTGTCTTTTGAGGAAAATTTACTAAAAAAATATCTAAAGATGTTTCACGTCCCCAAAATTCAATTTTAGCCCTTAAAAGGTTGATTTATGGACCTCCTACCTTATTTATAGCAATTTGTACCGTTGGATGAGTTTGATTTTTTGTCAGGTCGAAGAATCTCCCTTATGGAAACATCTTGTACAGTTTGATCTAAGACTACATATTTAGAGTGGCCACAAAATTCATTTTCTTGAAAAACTACGCCCGCCCCCCAAATCAAACCCGGTCACTTAAAGGGTTAAATTGGTCAAATTTTTATATTTTCTTGTTAGCACTTGAAAGCAAGCATTGATTAGGAAACCTACATGTTGGGTATGGATCCCTGGTTGGCAATGGGTGGTTCTAACTTACCATATCTCCATGTACCCCAGCAATTTTACCAAGACTCCAAGCCTGACCTGTGCCTGATGGAGTGTGCCTTTCTGTCAGCACTTCAAAATCCAGTCTGTCGGGTGGTTAGCAATAAGTGAACGAACTTCAGGCTTATCTCCTTTCTCCACTGCGTGTGCATCTCTTGTCCATGTATTTGGATTTCTTAATGTTCAGAGCCTTCAAGTTATAGAAAGCCTGGGCTCCGACGGAGAACTTCTATTTTCTGTGCAATCGTGTTAGAAGCGATTCCTCAAATTCCATGCATCAGGAAATCTAAAACACATAAACTCCTGAACGCACACTTTGGCTCGGTCAACAAAAAATGCTACAAGGTCCTTGTAGTCAAGATGAGTTCTGAATGAGCCACTTGCTAAAACAGGACTACACGTGAGCCACTCATGCGAAAAAAWTTCCCGAGACCTTGCCAGGTGTCCAGACGATGGACACTGGCTTTKGCTATCTATCAGACATCTTTACGTGGTGTTTCTCAGTTGTAAAAAMTCCAGGGATRAGGCACTAGGCGTCAAACCCTGTRCAGCTAAGTAAGACGCGTTCTGGAACTTGCTCAGGTGTCGAGCTCCACTATCACAGAGAATAGTTACAATAGTATGCCCTGGACCAAGCATTTGAGCAACACGTACCGCACCCACGCAGTTCATGGCAGAAGAGCTTCCTACRAATAAGCCGTCATTCCTCATCAAGTACCTGCATATGTAACATCTCCAAACATTATATATTGTTCAATCTACTGAGATCTCAAGTAGAATTGCAGTGTACAAATCTATGAATTGCTTTCACRAAATTGAAGGCATCAACATCAGAGCTAACCTTGCCATTTCAACAGCTTCCTTGTCAGTGCCCCGAAAAGCTCCGTCAAGTTGTGCTTGCTTGAAATTTTCAGTTACACGGTTAATGCCTATTCCTTCTGTAATGGTATCAAACGGATTTCTCATGCGCTTGCCTTCAGCTTCCTCCTTCGTGTACATCACACCTCGGGTGACACGATTGTATAATCCTGATCCTGGAGGATCTATAATGTAACATTTTACAACAGGATTTTTCTCCTGCAAACACACAGCACGTAAGATTGGTATAACTTGAGATTCGAGGGACCGAAACGTAGCACTATGTACTTTTCATGCTCCGACTAATACATAAAGTCTGAACAGTCCACAAAATGTGTCATCGTCAGCAAACTGCGTTCCGACAATCATCTAATAAGCAAGCTCGTTCTCAGGTTGTCATCGAAGAAAGGGCCAAAGCCGATAGTTACTCTTTGGAAACATGACAATCCTCTCCCAAACAGAAATTTCCAAGACTTGTAGCCAGGAGACTAGTCAGTACTAAGGATTTGAGTCCATTAAATCGAGCAGCACCACTAGCTGATTCATAAAAACGATTTGTCATCAAAACATGTTAAAATACATCAAAGCAGTCTCATCTTTTGTCAAAATTAAAGATTACCTTCAAATATCGTGAAACCCCAGCGATTGTCCCACCAGTTCCAGCAGCTGCAATAAATGCGTCAACTTTCCCATCCGATTGCTCCCATATCTCTGGACCTGTCCCTTCATAATGGGCCCGAAAGTTTGCTAGATTTTCAAACTGATCTGCAAAATAACCTCCTCGACTTTGGTCTGAGCTACTCAAACAATCATTTGATACATTGTCTCTAAAGGATTCCCTAGATTGAACCTCCACTGAGTCCATATCACTGTTGACTTGCTCTTCACTGAATGCCCTATTTTTCACATCAGAATCATCAGTAGCACCAGCGACTATGCAGGCGACTATCTCCTTCTCCAAAGAATTCGTAAATTCTTCAGCCCCTATTCTTCTTGGAGAAGAGCAACTCAATGGTTCCTCACATGTCAGCGAGCTTGCAGATCGGACTGCGTCAGAATCATGTGCAAGCTTTTTCACGTGCTGGTCAAGACTTTTCTCTATCTGTGGATCCTGTTTTGCAAGAGCATATAACTGGGACTCAGGTGCTGATTCAGCAGCTCGGGCCTCCAATGCACGGCGTCTAGCAACGTTAACGAAGTGGTCTTTGTGTGTTATGGAAACAGGTCGCACACGCTCTACAGTTGCACCCATTGATTCCAATATTTGAGTCTGATGACAACAAACAGACGAAAATTAATGATATCGACAAGAAAACGTTCACCTGCGCTGCAGCACTAGTGAAACAACACCCTCTCAGAGAACGTAACCGCATTAAATCCCGCCAATTGCATTGCCATTTGATGCAAATTCTAACAAAAACCCTGCCAGTAGTTCTCCGGTTAGATTTTCTCAACACTTCTGGGTTTAGGGTTGTTAATTATTTCTGTTATCAGCATCACAAGTTATCGGATCGTCGGATTCTGGAAAGCAGTTGGTCGATCAAATTGCAGAATCGTCAAAAAAACGCTCTTGATATACGTCTGTTACGAAGGACTCTGCAATTTACAGAAATTATACAGTAACCCCTAAACCTTAAACCCTAAACCTTGAAACCTTGAAAGTTGAAACCTTGAAACCCTGAACAGAACTTCTTGAATGAGAGATGATTGGAGGATTTGTTCATGCTAATTTCTTCACTCCCAATCATGCTCCCGGATAATGGATGTGCTAAGGAGAGAAATTTCCATGAAAAGGGCGTTGCAAACTACTGCACGATCTACTTAGCTTTACTAGTTATTGAAAAGTGCATAGGGAAATTCGATGTTATCTAAATCATGAACTTATGAAACGAAGATGAGGTGGAAGAAACAACGATAACGGCAATTAAAGAGTACCTTCTCAATGGCAGCATCGTCAGGAAGCACAACGTGGCATCTACAACCATACGCTAAAGCAACCATAGCCAAGCTCACTGCAGTACTTCCAGCACTTCCCTCGGTCACGACACCACCAACACGCAGGGCTCCAGATTGCAATGCCTGCACTGCATAATTCACGAATTAGGCTTCTCAGTAACAAATTTCAGATCTAATTCATTACGACAGTAACAGTAGTCCAAAAAATTCTCGATTTGCAGCATGTCCATCACCAAAGTTCAAATTCAGACAACCAAGAGTTACTAACCTCCCCAACGATTTTGGCGGCCACTCTATCCTTCACACTTCCGCCTGGATTTAGAAACTCGGCTTTCCCATATATCTGACCCAACCAAAATGGAACCAGTAAATATGAGCAAYGCAAATGAAACCCTAAAACGCTACAAATGACCAACTAAAAGGTCACTCCGAAAGATCACGAGGCTCAAATTAAATTTCTTATTTTTCAGCAGTTTTGAGAAGCTCATATGAGGATTTTCCTAGTCCAATTTCATTTATTACTTGAAGAATACACGTAACTTTCTTAATTGATTCTGTTGACATAAAACTTGGTCCCATCTGAACTCTATTATTTTACAATACGATCACTCGCAAACCATGAATCGGAGGTCCTTCGGAGATTATCATCACCCTTCGATGCAGAAAGCGGTATTAACAAATCCTCCAATCCTCTCGCATTGAAGAAAGTCGGAGTAAGGTTTAGGGTTTAGTGTCCATCTTAAATTTTTTCAAGAGTTACAAGTAGCAATGGAGGTTAGTGTAAAAAAATTTCAATTGCTTATTTCATTTTTTACATCCAAAACAACCACAATAAAGTCCTTGAAGTCAAATTCAACTATTAAACCAAATTTATTCTTTTATTTAATTGATGAATAAATCTTTTCTATTTTTTGCTATTGCACAAATGCATTTTCTATTTATGTCATATTTTTCCGATACTTTTGATGGAAAAATTAAATTATTGTGAATTTTTAAGGCTAAAGGTGGAAATAAAATCAAATAAATTATAATATATTTTAGAATAATCTATAATTACCATAAATGAATGGTAGAATGAGAAACATAATTTTATGGTTTAAAAGTAAAATTCATTGCAAGAGAAAAAAATATAAAAGAAAAACACACCATATCGTGTTATTTGGATTCAAACACATGGAACTATCAATTGCAATAACTCTTTCAACTTTTGACGTTTTTGAAAACTTTAAAATGGAGTAAAACAAAACTTTTCAAGCTTCATTTTCTTAGTCTAAATCAAATTTCAAAAACGATTATTTTGAAAATTGCAATCAAGGTTGACCAAGGCGCATCCACTTTTTGGATGCCTGGATCTTAAAGGGTTAAATTGGTCATTCAAAGTTTGCATCTTGTTTTTGTCTTCCGCAACCAAGTGTAACTTAAATGTAAAAAATTACCTCTATTTTGTGATTGATTTCTCTAGGGGTAAAATAAGGGGCAATGAGGGGTCAATTTACTCTAGCCAGGGTTAACTAACCCCGTCATTGTCCCTTATTTTATTCCTAGAGAAAACACTGAAATTCTTCTATCTCCCACATATGATAAAAGTTGCAAATTCTGAATTCATATTTTCAATCAGTGGCCCCCAATTAGCTTGGAAAGGTGAAAAAATCCAAATTTGATGTGGCACAAAATAAGGGGCATTTTTTACATTTACCTTTGACATAGGCAATGAGGGGTCAGTTCACCTTGGCCATTGCGTTGTATTCTGCATTGGCTTCACCTCTCTCACTTAACCCCTGAAGCACCATAAGGCCACCATGTAGCTTTTGCAATTATATCTATAGAAAATTCAATACATTAACCTCAGTAACAGCTTGTAAGCAACAAAAGAGACCATAGATGATTTTTTATGATGAATCGACTACTACAATCCGATTGAGAAATGATCAAGTATGCAATTTTTAGTGAATTTTTGGAGAAAAGGCCATATTTGTTATATTGAGACTTTTTGCAGTCTCATTTCTATCTTTGATTCGATGATAAACCGCTTTATCTTTTTCCAAGTATTATTTTATAAGTAGGTAACAACAACAACTTTTAGAATTTCATTATAGGATCACTATTTGAGCATTATTTATTTTTGGTTTCAATAACTATTTTTTAAATGAATTTCTCAATAATTAGCATTCTATCTCAAAATCTGCAAAAAGTCTCAATATAACGAATATGGCCTTAGAATTGCGAACATGTATTAGTCTGTAATTTCACATCCTCATATTCTTTTTTCTACACCCCAAAATGATTTGAAAAAAATTACACGTCAATATCATAATGATATGTATCCATGGAAAAAACTGAAAGTTTTTGGAGAACTTTTTAGCATTTCAATTTCAACATTTCAATTTCAGCGTATATACAAAGTATTGCCTAACCAAACATCTTTCATCAATCTTGTCAACAATGGCATTTTCTCAACTTATACAATTATGTTTATTTTTTTTCCCAAGAAAGCTACATAAGTCTTCTTTCATTTCAATGGTGGAGGTCAATAAAATTATTCCACACAAATGAGGAATTATGTTTGTTACAAGAATTAATTAAGAAAACAAGAAATATGCTCAAACACCCCTAGTCCTTTAGAGGTTAAGGTAAAACAACCCATTGTCATCATAATTAGGAGTTTACTCTCAAGCCATTGCTAAATTTTTTTAGTTTTTTTCCCATAAAAAGACAAGTATAAAAAATAGTGAGCGCAATTGAAATTATATTTTTTTTTGACAAAGTATGAATTTGCTATGAATTTTTGAAGTGTTCATTCCATCATGGCCCAAAAGAGTCTCTAGACTACCCAAGGCTAACAAAATTTGTACCCATAATGCTCATCTTACACACCTATGCAATCATAGTAATTTCTAACATGGAAGGCCTAAAACGGCACTTCCTACAATGAATTACACTATAAAGGCAGATGTTCCTTATGAGGTCACTAATCACTCCATTGACTATCAAGTATGATTGTGGCCCAAAATCTCATAAATTGAAAACAAAACATAATGGGGGTTGGGAAAATCATAATGGGGTCATTCCTTAGATGTCCGCAATGGGCTACTCTACCTTAGATATTCACCTTGCCTAGCTAATGTAGGGCCTCCAAATCCTAATTTGAATGCAAAATTTCAAAATTTTATCACATGGGTGGAAAATAATAAAATTTTATCGAGTGTTTACATAGTGACAAACAAACTGAGTATGGATTTGAATCATTTTCATTCAAACAATCATACAATGAGCATCAATGGACAAAGTCCAAAATTAGATATACAAAAGCTTTAGTATACAATACATGACACATTACTTTAGAAGTTTGAAGAAAAAATGCAATTGTGATTTGAAAGAAAATTAATTTCAAAATTAGTCATATCTAAAAATCAATTTTGTATGCCATAATTTGAAATCAATTTATACTTTGTCAATTTTTTCTTAAAACTTCCGAAAAACTTTTTGTATTTTGGTATATTGGTATATATCATTTCAAATTGTTGTACACAAAAATTGAAGGAAGTTGACATTTATAAAATTTAAAACATTCACAATGTGATTATTCCTCCAAAAGAGAGGTACACCTTGGTTTGCATTAGTTGCCCCCCTACCTCTCTCAAATAATGCACAAGCCATTGATTGTTTTAAAAAAAAATTCTTACCTTCGAAATCGCCATTGATTTCTCAAAAAATCACAAACCATTAATCTTAAGAGATTTAATCTGAGCTATCTAAATATAAATATGGATACAGATACAAAATGAATATAGTATACGGATATAATATCGCATACAAATACATAGTAATGTTGGATACAGATGTGGTATAGATATGGGTATAGCCTGAATACGGATATTGAATACATATACTAAATGCAAATACTAAATATGGATATTGAACACGGATATGGGATATTAGATATGGGATAAATTGTCCCATACTCATTGTCAATTAAAATGTTTTTTCAAAATTATAAGATGGGGGGAAATAGGGGGGTATGGAAAACTTAAACTGAAAAACTTAAAATTATTTTGAACGCATAGTGAGGCCTCATGGTACCTCTGCCTCATTATGCGTTCAAAAGACATGAACATACAATGTGACAAATATGCAAGTTTTGATTGGTATGAAGATTAGAGTTTAGAACTTACATAATTAATTCCAACAATTGAAAAAATTAGATTACCATTTACAATATCATCATGAAGTTTAGAACAGCTAGGAATTGCACTAACTTCCATAAAAGTGACATTTTTTTGATGTTATCACACGTAGCCCTTATGCTATCCACGTCAAAAGTAATTTCCAAGTGTGAAAATTTATAGGCAATGCAATAATGGTTAAAATTTCATATTAAGCTAATCCTCTAATTGTGTATTATCATGTTCTCTTTCTAGTTAAATTTTGTACGTGCTAAAATTTTGGTGGATACCTAACTTTGTGCTCTTTACTAACCACTTTGTCACATCAAAGAATACCAAACTAGCCTTTATTGTACATCTTAATGTCATTATTATATTCTTTTTATTGATAGTCATATGTACTGAGCACCTTTTATTGATAGTCAGATGTACTGAGCATCTCGGTGGATATCTACTTTTGTGTTATTTGCCAATCAGGGGTGGTTTACACTACAGGCCAAGAGCCGTGACCAAGGAAAATGGATTAATCCCATGGTCACACTTCATGGTCACACTTGCATGGTCACACTTCATAAAAATGTATTTTTTAAGTGCCTTGGGCCTCTCACTAAGTGTAAACCGAAGTTGGACCGGGAGAATGACCATGTACTAAAACCCATGGTCCCCTCGTTCAGCTATGAGAGAACCCATTTTGCCTCTCTCGTCGCAAAATCCGGGAGACCCTTCAACATTATCCACTAGGCCTCTTTTTAGGCCTTTTGAGGACCTCAAGTCCTTTGGTCACTTTTCTTTTTTTCTCATAGTGTAAACCCAAGTCGTCCCGGGACGAGTTGATGGAACCAATCACAGATTTTATAGCTCCATGGGATGAGTTCATGGTCCATAGTGTAAACCGCCCCTCACTCTGTCGGATCAAAAAATACAAAACACAAGGCTAGATCCTAAATTTGAATGTCATTATCATGTCCATGTCATAGTAGCCACTCTCAAACTATTGGTTCAGCATCTTCATCATATTATACCTACATAGTGCTTGCCAACTACTCTGTCACATCAAATGAAATGAGGTTTGATTTGTATATTACATTATTATTGTCATTCATGTTTTTTTGTACTAGTCACTTTCAAAATATATGCTAAGCATCTTTGTAGATATCTATGTTCATATTTATTTCCAACTGTGGAAAAATCTATTTGGTAGGATTTTTTAGTATATTCACCCTATGTACATTCTATCTATTTACTCTCCTTACTTTGACATAAATTTAGGGAGTTAAACTTCAAATTAAATTACATTTAAAATCAATTGTTTGGTTACTAACTTCATGAATAAGTAGGCTTAGTAAGTGAAAGTATGCTCATATGTGGAAATTCTAAAGACTAAAATCTAAATGAATCCTAGTAGAAACTTCAACTACAACTTCATAAATGTAGGGCTCAAATTTGTGATTTTTGGAACACTTTTTTTTATCACTAAAATTGAACATTTCAAAGTTAACCCTAGAAAATGATTTCTCTGAACTCATGCATACATAAGAACATTACCAAACTTGAAAAAGTTCATTCCAATTGTAAAAGAATATGAAAATTCATTTCCAACTCCAACACAATATCCAAGTTCACCTTTATCAAGATAACCACACGAGGACTTTTTAGGCGATTTGTCGTCAATTTGCACCAAAATGATAGCCCCTGCACCAAGCCCTTAGAACATAAGAAGCAAAATCTTGGATGAAATTGCCAAAACTCCAAGTTTTAAAAAATAACTGCATGAAATTGCCAAGTTGTGAATGGAAATATAATTTTGAATATGTGATATGTGCTAATGTGATATTTTCTATTCAATATGTGGATGAATGTTGAAATTTTTAGTACCACTATCCCATTTAATATCACCGCTCTTACACTTCATGAAAAATGAAAAAACAAACCCAACCCTACCTAAAATTGACCACAAAAGCAATTGAGCAGGGTTCATATTTTTAAATTGATGATCATGGGTGCACATACCTTACCTCCAAAAACTTCACCCTCCRTTGAGCTGGAGCCTCGAGAAGTCGGAACCGCCACGCGTTCTGAAGTTGGGAGCCGCCAGCCGTCCGTCCAAGCCCACTGCCAGTCACGTCCCTCGCAAAAGCCCGCCCCAAAGCAATGCAAGCGAGCCCTGGATTACCCCGCCCATGCCCTCCCTGACTCGTACCCTCGTGTTCCTCTGACCTCTCCCGCTCTCTCTGTGTGTCTCTCTCTCCCCCTTCGTCGTTGCAGCTGCTGCTCTCCTCCGAACCCTCTCTCCCCGYCACTGCCCTCGCTCTCCCCCCTCTCTCTATTCCTACTCGCAGAGCTTCTTCCTGTCCCCCATCCTATCCCTATCCCTTGACCTTCCTCTCATCTCTGTTCCCGCTCCTATTCCCGCGCCGCTACCTTAAGTTCACCACTCGGGAGGCGGCCCTGCTCCCACCATGTCGGACCCGATTCATGTGCGTCCCTGCGTCTTGACTCTTTCTCGTCGCAGTCTTCGCCGCCACACCGTTGCATGGACCGTTGCATTTTTAGGGCGAAAATGCCGACCTAATTTGGCAATGTTTGTTAGGATTTTGGTTTTGTGTCGGTTGTGGAGGATGGACTAATTGTGATGAGTTGTTGATGGTGTGGTGTTGATTGAGTATTGTTGAGGTTCGAGGTTGTCTGATGTTGAGTGGTCGGGATTCATTGGATTGAAGATAGTAAATGCTTCCCCTCCCCTGCTGTTGACCGTGTTGGACTCGATTTAAAGTGCTTCCCCTGCGTCTTTACTGACTCTGCCTCGACTGCTTGCAATCGTTTTCGCCGCCGYRCCATTGGCGYSTWGACAAYGGWCCGATGCCTCTTTAGGGCGAAATGCCGRCCTAATTWGGATRATGTTTGTTAGGATTTTGGTTTCGTATCGTTTTTGGAGGATGTAGTCGTTGTGGTAATTTTTTGACGAGTGGTGTCGATCGAGTCCTATTGATTTCCTAGGTTGTCTGATGTTGACTGGTCGGGGATCGTTGTATTCAAGGTAGTAAATTTCTGCTGAAAGAGAAAAAATGGTTTCGGAACARGCAGGGAGTGTCAGTTTAGGTGGATTTTTGTGGGAATTTTGTTGCTGTTGAGTGACTTCTCGTTGTTGAGTGATGGAGGTAAGGTTGTTGTCGTGTTGATTTTGTTAATGTGCGTTGTGCGGTCTTTCGTGTCGTTTGGGATTGTTTTGTAYGAGTTTGGAGGATGGAAGTATCGGGAGGAGTCGTTWTWTGTTGTTGGCGTGTGGTACTGGTTGAGTGCTGTTGAGGTTCTCGGTTGTTGGATGTTGATTGGCTTAGGGTTCTTTGTGAATAGGATACTGCGGACCACGACTGGGAGCATGAAGAGAAAATATTGGAGCCTCCAAAATTTGGATTCTCAGGTCTGAATCCAGCTAGTGCGGAATTTGTGCCATCGTTTYTGAAGGCACAGGCGGTGGAGCCGACGCCAGTCCAGGTAGTGTTACTATCTTCTGCTTATTCGATTCTGATCGGGGAATGCTTACGATGAATCTGGTCAGTCTAGCGTCTGGTACGTTTGAGAAGCTGGTGGTGATGTTGTATTTTCTTGATTATTAGTCTGGCATTCGTGAAATCGATTCGCTGGAGTGATTATATTTAGCTKCTCAGATTTTCATGTATGCTGCTCTTGATACTCGAATTGTCTCAGGTCGAACCTGAGCAAGTTGCCACTCAACTGGGGGAGAAACTGAATTTGAAAGATGAGGAGAAGCAAGTCGAAGATACGTTGGAGGAAGGAAAGGCAGAGGCACCCGCACATCCTGAGCCAGAGCCGGAGACCTCCGTCAAGGATTCGCACGCGTCTGCACCTGTCGCAGAGGAGGAGGAATCGCAGGAAGATGCCGGGGATAGTCGGCAGCATTTGAATGTAGTATTCATTGGACACGTAGGTACGGAGTTTGTCGCTGTTTCTTCCCTTCGGGTTCCTTCCTATCTCGGGATCAATTACCGTGCACTGCTTCATGTATTTCGAGATCCGACTGTGATAGGGGAAGTTCACCARAGCGTGTTTGGTTTTTTATTCTGAACATATTGYTTTCTCGAGTAATTTAGCAATCATTKGTCTCAATGCTCATATGCTTTTATGCCGAGGCTGATGTATCACTGAAATTTAAGTTGACATGATGATACAGATGCTGGTAAGTCAACCATAGGAGGTCAGATATTGTACCTGAGCGGCATGGTGGACGAGCGTACAATACAGAAGTACGAGCGGGAGGCCAAGGACAAGAACAGGGAGAGTTGGTGAGTGATAAATCCACGATGACATATCTGTACCCTGGGCATTTCACGTAGGATTTGACCTTGCATGGATTTGGCCGCGAATAGGAGTATTTGTGTCAACCGTTTTCAGATGGTGTGKAAKTTGCTTTTGYKAAGTGTCTTGAAACTAATTGACAGTGACATGTTGCAGGTACATGGCYTACATCATGGATACCAACGAGGAAGAGAGAGCAAAGGTTGTAAATTATTCTTCTCATTTGATTTTGATTTCTATAGTTTAAGTTTGAAATTGGTCAAACCGATCAAGCAAGGTTCTGATTGTTCTCTTTCAAAGTATGGGTACGATTCCTTGGAAATATGAATTGGATATGAAATGAATTAGTTTCCTTTCAGCAGAAGACTAGCTCTTTTGGTCGGTACTGTAAGGTGTTATAAATTGATGACTTCGTTCTGACGAGTTCGCTCTTGAGCACTTTGTCTAGGCTTTCATTATGTCCTCTAGAGTTTTCCTTATTCACAAGATCGATGAGAAATAATCTGCCTAACGCCAATCTGGTGCTATATTGGAGAATGCAGGGTAAAACAGTGGAAGTTGGAAGAGCTCATTTTGAGACAGATAAAACGAGRTTCACAATTTTGGATGCACCCGTAAGTTTATTTGCACKTCTGGTAGCATCTGATTGAATCAATTRTACTTCTTATGRATTAATAGTAATTGCTCTAGGTTRKGAGTTGTGAAAGAATTATTTTCTGGCGTTGAGTGGTGGAATTGAAGTCCAGGCTCTGCTTACAMTATTCCTGACCGATTACACTGGGAAAGATYTTGYATATCTTCTTAGATTTTGCTGAGAATGCATACGATACGTTTGTTTCAATGCTAGAGAGGAATATTACGGATGCCTTTTTCTGGTGTTTCAAGAAGATCGGGTTTGCATGGATGCAACACATGATTGGTGAAAGTATCAAATTTTCCTCTCGAAGATCTGTTTTTTTTTAACCTCATTGACTCCTAAAAGTTGTTGTTCTGTGAAGGGTCACAAAAACTATGTCCCAAATATGATCAGTGGTGCATCACAGGCTGACGTTGGAGTGCTGGTACGTATGATGTATTTTCCAGTCCCTATCTCTGATTAATTGTTGAAGGAGAGATTTTGTGGGTTTGGATCATATTTGTGATATCAGTCTCAATGATTTTAGAGTTCTCTGTTTCTTTTCAGGTAATTTCTGCCAGAAAAGGAGAGTTTGAGACTGGATTTGAGAGAGGAGGTCAGACTCGGGAGCATGCACAGCTTGCTAAGACCCTGGGCGTTTCCAAGCTGTTGGTAGTTGTTAACAAGATGGACGATCCATCGGTTGAGTGGTCCAAGGAAAGGTAATTTATTTTTCAACACTTGAAAATGGAGAGTTCGTTTGCATTACTAGATCATGTTGTCTACATCTATGAATTTTGTGTGGTGCTAATGTTGAGATGTGCCAGTGATATTTTCATACAAGTAAACCTTTTTTTTCTATTCATTGTCTCTTCAGTATCACAATCACTAAGGGAACTGAAGCAGCCTGTATTGAGAATAGACTACATGTGAGCCTGTAAACTGACTCTGCTAGCTCTTCCAAAAGTACGGTACTTCATCAGCCCTGATTGTTCACGAAGAGCTCAAGGGCTGCTAAGGCATAGTTAATGTCTTTTTCTCTTTGCACACCTTAGTGATCTGTATTAATAATTTTAAGTATTGGATTGTGGCCTTCAGGTTTGATGAAATTGAAAAGAAGATTGTTCCTTTCTTGAAGTCATGTGGATACAACACAAAAAAAGGTATGTGGATTCAGTTCGTTTATTGAGTTCCTTTTGATGCATTTACTTCGGGTTTATCAGATCCGGTGTGCTAGRGAAATAAATTTAMGATGTAGCTTGTTGATTTTGACAATTTYAAGTTTCGTGGTGGTTCTCTGTGCAGACGTAGATTTTTTACCTATTTCTGGGCTTTTGGGGCACAATATGAAGGAGCGGATGTCAAAAGATATTTGTCCATGGTGGGATGGAGCTTGCCTTTTTGAAGCATTGGATGCTATTGAGCTTCCATTGCGAGATCCCAAGGGTTCTTTCAGGTATAGACCTTAATTTGCTCTTTGTGGGGACTGAATTTCCATAGAATTGATGTTTTTCATCTTACTTTAAGCTCTGCTGTTATAATTTGATGTCTTAATTATTTTATGTGCAGGATGCCTTTAATAGATAAGTATAGGGACATGGGTACCGTATTGATGGGCAAGATAGAATCTGGGAGYGTACGACGAGGAGACACTTTGATGRTTATGCCTAATAAGGTGAGTGCCCTGAAGTAATTCCTTCTTTGTGGTTCTCCGAGGTTCATGCTATATTTAAGTTATTCTGATATTGGGGATATGGTCCATAAGGGCATTTTCTGGCGACGGATACAGTGGTTTATACTTGATGTCTATTATGCTTGCAGGCCTTGGTAAAGGTTGTTACWGTGTATCGAGACAACGATGAAGTGAACTATGCCAAGCCTGGCGAAAATCTTCGAATCAGGGTATCAGGTGTTGAAGAAGAGGACATTATTCCTGGATTTGTCCTTTCATCCGTGAGTAAGTGCCTCATTTCTTGYMWMGCCKATTTTACAACTTTCAGCTCTTTCTTTTTTCGGGAGCTGAGCAATATTGGTATCTTTGCAGATAACCCGATTCCTGCAGTTCTRGAGTTTGATGCTCAGCTTCAGATWCTTGAGCTTCTTGATCACAAGGTGAGTTTCTTGTTTCAGATTTGTTTCTGGACTYSATGTTTTYCTGATGCACTCGAAAGTTGAAYAGCGACATTCCGCGATCAAATTTCYTTTTGCTTGATTTTTTAAAATCTTGAGRTYAAGTATTTTAACTACAGACCGTGCTCTTGGCTAATCATAATRCTTGTCAGCTTTGCTTCGTCATCTAATAGGAGATGGCCGCAATTCTTGGTTTGCTCGAACATGTTTGATTGGATTGAGCACGTTATTGAGTTCTTAGTTTAAGTGTCATTGTATAATAATTGTACAACAATTGATACAGGCGATTTTCACTGCTGGGTACAAAGCYATCCTTCACATACACTCTGTGGTAGAGGAGTGTGAGATTATGGGACTCATTCACCAGATTGATCCTAAAACAAAGAAGCCAATCAGGAAGAAAATTTTGTTYGTCAAGAATGGAGCCGTTGTAGTGGTTCGCATCCAGGTTGGTACTCAGCTCTCGTTTCCTATATTAGAAAAGAAAGGAATTTGTTGGTTCCTTGAAGACAGTAAGGTTGAAGGCTTTTTAGAAGTTTCCTTTCTAATACATGGTGAAGAGCTGATTTCGAGTACTAATAAAGCGTCTGTTTAACTTTCAGGTTAGTCAGACCATTTGTGTGGAAAAGTTTGACGATTTTCCTCAGCTTGGACGCTTTACGCTACGAGACGAGGGTATGTCCCCTGCCACCTTCAATTTGTACCAACCCGCTTTGTGTGGTATTTGTTGTTATTGATCAGTTGGTCGTGTCTCTGATTTCTGATTGTGTGATGTGTGAACAGGGAAGACTGTAGCAATTGGCAAGATCGTTAAGTTCCCCAAGCTCGCTAGCGCTAGCCAGAACTGACGCCAATATCACTAACGTGCTTCACCATCAAATTGTGGATTCTACTGCCAGTGGTAAAACATGATTGCTTCTTTCTCAGCTATTGCTCTGCCCGACCTTGCTTGCTAACTGTTTTTAACTGTTGAGACTTCGAATCAAGCATCTTTCTGTAAACCTCGAATCAGCCGTAGTATCTAAGCGTGTTTACGGAAGAATGTATGAGCTTCGCAAACCCCATCCACGCATATTATTTTATATCAGCATTTATGATCACACTTTTCCTCTTGACTTAATATTAGTTCATGTGTTCTTGCAGGAATCATTATAAGTGAGGTAACTTTGGATAAGACCTGGTTATCCACTCAAAACGATGGGTGTCTACTTTGATGTCTATCTACAGTCTTATTCTTTTTCTGAGAGCAAGAATAGGTTGTACTGCTTGAGTTGCTTGTTCTTTGTGCTCCAACGGTACTCCAATCCACGTGTTCTATAAAGTAACCTGGTCAGGAATTCTTACCTGCGAAATCATTTGTCCCTGAACAGCTACTCTTTTGATATCTGTGGCAAGAGAAACAAAATCTAGTCGAGGAAATCATTGTCGCAGATTTCAGGGTCACTTACAAGCGATATGAGAGTTTTGATAGTCCGACAGGATGTTTTGTCGGAAATCAGTTTTCGTGTATAGGAATGCGTAACCAGAATTTGTTCCTATGTCTACTTCATTTTTTTTAGAAATAGTACAATCTATAGTAGTTTTCTTCGGAGTCGGCAATGGTTTTGTAATCTCTTTGAGAGTAACTTTGTAGTTTAGTTTGTCTTGTATTAATTGTAGTGATCAAGTGACCTCGAAACTGGGAGTCTTCGAGAATGATTCTTTCGGAATTCGAGATGAACCTATGACCACTATGAGGAGCATCGGTATTCAACTATGCTGCATATTGAGGTTCATGAATTTATTCAGTGAATTGGTAACTCTAGTATTGAAGTAGTGTTTTCTGTGCAGCAAATTGTTGAATTACAATTAATGATATTGTTTGAAATCGAATATGTTGATTGGAACTTTCTGGTGACGTACTTGGTGGAAATTTTTTTATCTTAAAAATTGATTCTTTTGAAGTTTCTATGAATTTTTGAAGTGAAAAGTGGTTTCTATTTGTGTTCATAGCCACGTACTCAAAACCTTTCTCCAAGAAGTAGGTCCCCAAGGGAGGAGTCCATCACATCTCTAAAGTGGTCTTCATTTGATTTGCATTATGAAAAGGTTGATTGTAGGTGACAAGTGAGTGAATGGAAAGCAGGTGAATACATTATTTAGATGAAGAGGTAGGGAAATGGGTATTTTTAACTAACAATGGACTATGTCAAATACATAGTGTCAAATACATAGTGTCAAATACATAGTGTCAAATACATAATTTTCAAGATAATAAAAATGAAGGATGAAGAATGTATTTGGTCAACTATTGTTTGCATCTAAATTATGAAAGGATGAAACTTAGTTGTTTGGTTGTAGGGTGGGGATCAAGAACTTAGAAACAAAACAACTCTACTTTACAAGAATATTGAATGATTAGCCTTTTCATATTTTCAATGGATTGAATTGTTCAAATACTATATGATCTAGGAACAATCTTGTTCCATCATGGATGACTTCATATACTTTTAATGAATATATGTATTTTCACCTAAATTTTTCATGTTTCAAGCATGCCAATGGATGTAACAGCATCACCACTCCAATGACTCCATTGTACATCCTCTTCTATGTTGCTTAGAAATAATGAAAAAAAATGCCAAGATGATTTTGAACATGGTGGTGTTTCTTAGAACTCATTCTTATGGACAAGTTGGCTATATGCTTGAAAAATTTCAGATCATTTGAAATTGTACAATATATAGGAAAAAAATAGTAAGTGGAAAGAAATATAGAATTAAGAATTTAGTTATGGAATTGAAAAATGCCAATTCCAATGGTTGTAATGTTGTAATAAACAATCTAAGGTAGCAACACCCATAACCGTCAAAATAAGCAATTTAGCAGAGTTGGAGGCACCTTTTTGTACAGAAAATATTTTTTCTAGATTAGCAATTGAAAATCATGAATTTTCAAAAAAACAAATAGAATTTTTGGATAAGGCATCTAATTTCTATGAATTTTCAAAGTAGACCTTCCTAGGGCACCCTAAACCGCACTCTAGTAAATCTCCCTTGATTCTAGCACCAAAATCTAAAAAAATCAGAGCCCACCAATCACAATTAAGCATGGCAAGGTACCCTTGGAGACAATTTAAGGGAACTCTAGTGATGGTTGTGGGTACAGTGACGGTTATGGGTGTTGCTACCTTACATCCTACAATTTTTTTTTTGTTAAAACATAATGAAAATTGAGTAATATTGAGGAATTCAAAGTTTATTTTAGAATAGAGAATCCATAATTGCCCACAAACAATTCATAACTTTCATATCATAATCAAAATAAGATTATTCAAATCTTCTACATATATAAAAACCTAGAAAATCAATTTCAAATTTTTGTAAAAAAAATGATTTTTAAAGAATTTTTTGAATTGCTCATGCTGCCAACCAATCAATGAAAATGATATATCATACAATAACTTTACAATAATGTAGTAAAAAATTATGAAAATTGTTGGATCTTAAAGCGACTCCTTAGGCATATGTTGTGTGAAAATTTCAAAGAAAAAAAATAAAAATTCCTATGTTGCCAAAAAAACGCCCTTTATAGCTTTAGGGATTAAAGGCAGTAATAGATATTACAAAAAACCAATAGATAAGTTGAACACCATGGTGACAAATGGTGACCAAGTTGAACACCATGGTGACTCAAGCTTGAAATTCTAATTATGATAATACATACTGAATAGGAGTGTCAAGGGGATCAAAAATTAAAGGCTTACTACGAAAAACTTACTTTGTGGTGAAAATGAGCTTGTATTTAGTCCTGCGTTTCAATCACACCACACAAAACTGAAGCTATAACAAAAGAATGTGGGCAGTACGTGTCATCTTTCAAAATATTGAAGTTATTTTTGGTCTTTCTCATGAAATTGAAGTTGCAACAAAAGAGTGGGGTCACCATATATTGTCTACAGAAGAGCTCAAGAAGTGATGGTATTTTTGTATATATATATTACCATAATTAGAATTTCAAGCTTGAGTCACCATTAAAGGTAAATATTTATGTAATGTGAAATGTCGATTAATTATTATGGATCCCCTTAATACCCCTACTTATTGTAGTTAGATTTGAAGACTCAAAAGTAAAATTCTGGACACAAATTTAAAACGTGCAAGTTGTTTGTCACAATGTAACAAGACCATAGAGACCTATTCACCCTCCTAAGATTAAATCTATTTAATACTCCATATAGGTCAAGTAGAAGAAGAGGAATATATTTAAAAGGAATATCTCCAAGGAATAATTCTAATTAGTGCTCTTKAGTACTTATAAATCATGTATTATGCATCCATTTTCTAATTTTGCATCTTTTCATCACTCAATCAATTTTTGTCAACTAAGAAGTGTTTTTAACTTTATAAAACTTCAAAGGACTCAAAGTATACAATAAATTTTTCATATACTTTTGTAAATATGAAGAATGAAAACTTTGCATCCCATCTAGTAATAATTTTTTGTGTGATAACCATAGGCTCAATTAGGATCAACAATTAAGTTATATTGACTTACCAATCTAATTAAGCAATTCAAAGGTATTAAGAGTGGTTTTTGCAAAGTGAATTTATTTTAATGGTACAATTAAATTTGTTCCAAATATCTCTACTAATACTAGTCCTAAGACCAAGTGAAAATTTATATTTTATTTATACAAAAAAATTATGAGGGTCATAATTTAATAATTTCAGCTAAGTAATTTTTTTAAATTATCGATTAGGAATTTGAATCAACTAAGCCTAGATAATTTTGAAATTATAATACTTCAAAGTCAAGGTCTAATAATTTTAACTTTATAACATTTTTTAATTGATTGTACCATTTAAGAATTACGATGGTGAAATGAAGTGCTTTGTAGATGAGATGCCAATAGTGGTGAATGTGGAAAGGTTGATCATGTAAAGAAGTTCATTGTCTTTTATGAATCTTGAAAGCATATGGGGTAATTTGATGAAACGCAAGGCAAGGATAATCACATAGTAGATACATACTAATTTTGTTTTAACTAGCATGATTCCATACCACGTTTATGCTCAATTAATCATATCACATTAACCCATTAAGGACCAGTCAACCATTTTTGGGTTGATATTGACACTTTTTCATTGATAGCGAGAGATTTAGAATGAATTTGGATATGGACAGAAGGGGACGGGTGTGGGGAACCGTAAATCGAATGCATTGGGACAAAAATCAAGACAACTTGTGCTAGCATGCGGTTTAGGGATTGAAAAAACTAATGAAATTTGGGCTGAAAATACAAAAATCTTCCAAAAAGGGAACCTTGAATTGCCACAAAATTTATCGTGGAGGCCCAATCATTTATGCCAATTCCATTGGCATGGTCAAATCTTTGGAAAGCATCATGATTTGATATTTTTTTCTTGTTTAATTAGAAACTAGAGAATGCCTTGCCCGCCTCCCAAATCAACCACAGTCCTTACTGGGTTAAAATTTGTATAGCAATAAAAGCTAAGAAATATACAGAATACTATGTTTCAACTTCAAATACTCCATAGGTCATGAACAAAGTTTAAAATGAAATATGTGAGGTGCTTTACCTCCTTTTATATGGTCACACATCAAACTAAAAACATGTTTGTTTCAATATCCAAATAGATGATATTGATTTTTCTATTTTCCATACAAAATAAATTTGAACTAGACTACCAATTTTGAAAACATATTTCAATCCAATTATGGTTATGCTTAGTTAATTCAAATAATAATGAGGTAAAAGGAAGTATAAAACAAAAAAATCCATGGACAAATGCTTATTAATTTTCTATAATTCTCTTAAAGTATGGTGTTCAATATTATATAGTACAAAATTTTATATTGTACCATACAAATTGTTATATTTTACACTATATTGCTTGATAATTCACCTTGTTCAACATTTTGAACTACAAGACCCATACATTGAAGTAGAAAAAGTAAAGATGGAGAGACTTTGTAATTAAAGATCTCATTGAAGGTTGGCTTATAATTTTCAACATACTAGTTGAAAAGTTTCAAAATGCAAAACAATATATCAAACAACAATTTTGATTGAAGATGGAGTATTAAAACTACATCAGATTGTCTACGTGCATTCCATTGATTTTTTTTTAAGATTCTTGTATTAGTTCTTCAACAATTATTTGGTATAGATTCTAGAAATTTTACTCAAACGGTACTGGTAGGTTTGGCGTCAAAAAACAACTTTTTCAATTCAAAAAAAGACTACAACTTGAATTTAACATTTTGAATTCAAAGGAAAGGAATTCATGTGAAAATCACAAATATTCAATCTATAATCAACTATAGAAAGAATTTTCAAATTTGGGCTTCAACATTTATTGAAAAAAATCTATTTATCTACTAGCTAGTCAATCTAACCATAACAAAATACGATCTATAGACCATATAATTTCCCAACTATTGTTTGAGGGTTGTCATTGAATTATTGTTATTTTAAGTTTCATTTTATGATACATCTTCACACCAATTTTGGAAATCCGGACTATCCCATGGTCCTTAATTAAGGCCAGGGTGAACTGACCCCCTCATTGCCTTTGTCACAAGGTAAATGTAAAAATTGACCCTGATTTTGTACCGTATTAATTTTGCATTTCTTCACATCCCACACCTAATACAGGGCCTCTCATTGCAAATATGAATTTTGTATTTGCAAATTTTGTCATACGTGGCAGATAAAAGAATTCCAGTGTTTTCCCAGGGGTAAGAAAAGGGACAATGAGAGGGTTAGTTCACCTGGGCCCTTAACCCTTAAAGGACGGACCGGTGGCCGTGGAAATCATGCATTTTGATACCGTGTGACATCATCTACTTTCAAAAAGCTAAATATATTCATTGGAAGTCAAAGTATTGTAGAAGATCTCCCCTTTCCACTCCTAATACCAAGGATGAATGATTGCATTTTTGTCCTACAAGGAAAAATTCTTTGCCATTCATCAGATGCAAAGCATCCTCGGCGTCGTTTAAGGGTTATTTATGAGGTTCTAAGGTTCTGATTCTACAAACATTCCGTAAGCTTACAAATGAGTCACACCACATCCCAATCCACACAACATTGTATCAATCACGGTCCCTTGGCCACGTTGGAAAGGTATCATACCTCTCCAAATGTCCGTGAAGGACTTATCAACTCATGCTAGGATTGGGGTTGGTGGAGGAGTCATCAATAGAACAATTTTGCTGAACTTACTGTGCGGATGCATGCAAAAGGGACCCTTGCCTCATTGGTAAATAATATTATTTATGCAACCATCATTCATGAATAATAAAGAAAGAAACAAATAATACCATGGATAGTAAATAAATAATTGGAAGCGTTATTTGGATCCTTTTCATTCGTTGTCTGTAAGCTAATTTTTAATCCAACATTATCAGTTCTCTGTACAGACAACACATCACCCTACTGCTTGGCTGGAGCATTCCATTGCGTGACTGTATCTTATTGGCATCAAATGCTCCTCATTTCAAGTTATATGGTAGCATCTTATCAACCTTTATCACTTACAGACAGTCAATTGAATGCGGTCAGCAGGAAAACCTGGAGTCTCTAATGTCTGTACGATTTGGCATTTTTTACTTTTTATTTTTTCATATTTTGTATATTTTATATGTTTTATATTTTATTTTATGTATTTTTTGAAATAAATGAAACGGGATTTCATTGCCAAAGAAAACACAATACAAACCCACCAGCCACTACTATAATTCGGCATTGATCCCGAACTCACTCACTGTAGCCAGGCTTGGAAATAAAATAATGGTAAGGTAAGTTAGGCACCTCCAAAATGGCACCGACCTTAACCCTTGAACGACATTGGGTCAATGATCCGGAAAACCCCAGCAGTTAGTTCAAACTCAGCCGGTGGATTTTGGAAAAAAAAACCCGGTTGCATTTGGATATTGCAGGATGCAAAACCGGGCAGAAATTTCAATTACCGGAAATGAGCCGATGCCACTCAGGATTTGAAGGAAATTTGACTGCCTTGTCAAGGGATCCACCGGCTAATACCCAACCTTTTCAAAAGTGCGTTATCTCCCCATATATCATCCTTACATAAAAAGCCCCCAATGCAACAATGAATATCAAATTTTAAAAATTCAATTCAATTTTTTTTTAAGCAAAAAAAATTGAATCCACCCCTACCTTGGTTGAAATTGCTAAGTGTCAATGTATGAACACTCCTATGTGTGAAAGGTCATTTAGAATAACATCAAGCAAAATCTTTGAAATTGTATGACAACATTCAATTTGGATACTTCCATGTGATTGGCCTTGGAGGGACCTTACAAAGACTATGACTACATTATAGATGAGACCATTGTCTTGTGGAAGAATTCTTCTAAGTTTCGTCAGTTGTTTACAAATCCTGAGAGGTATCTCACAAGGGCTGTAGAAGAAACATATGAAGAATGAGAACTTGGTATTTTCTAAACTTTTTTTAATTTTTGCAACCTTTTTATGACCATCCCCAACTCCATATTGCATGGGTTGGGAAGATTCTTAGCCTTCAAATGGTGAAGGATGTGCCTAGTTCAATTCCTACTAAGGCTGTAATATTATTTATTTTATTTCCATTTTAAAAATGGCTTTTTAAAAATATTACAAGTTTTTTGCAATTTAACTAGTGCCAATTTGAATTTGGAGGATAAAACCAGTGAAAATTTGAAATTGGAGGAAATTAACCGGTCATTTTTATGATTTAAAGGATGCAACCGGTGCCCGGAAGAAAAAAAACCAGTTGATTTTTGAAATAGGAAGAAATCAACCGGAGGACTTCACAAAATTTCCCAAACACTGGCCGGGGTGACCCTAGAAATCATCAATTTCTAAAACCATGGGAATCATTGGCCTAAAAAAATCCAAAAACAATTGTTGGAAGTCAAAGTAGTGTAGAACATCTTCCCTTTCCACCACAAATTCCAAGGATGGATAGTTGCATTTTTGTCCTACATAGAAAGATGCTCTCTCATTCATGGAAATAGCCTTGGCGTTGTTTAGGGTTTAAAACCGCCATCTTTAGACTGCGTACATCTTCAAAACCAATTATGTACCTATGTGGAAGAAAAGCTTTTAGAAACAAACTTATGACCCTCCATACCTTTTGCATATTGTATACAAATGGTGTGTTCTTTGAACTTCCTTTCACTTGCCAACAAGACAATATAAATTCTGAACATCCTAATAATAGTACCTAACTTAGACAGAGTACCAATTTGTGGCACTTTTGAGTGTACCCACTTTAGTGAGGATTTGAATGTTTTCTTTTGTTTTGTTTGGCTCTTTTTAAGGATTTAGAAGGTGTAGAATATGCTTTGCTTTGCATTAAATACACCCGAGCAAAACAAGAGAAATGATACAATTTTATAACTGACAGCAGTGCTATGAGACTTTGGAACGTGACAGTAATAAGGTATCGGTAGGAATCTCAGGACGGAGGACTTTGGACCCACTGACGCACTACTGTTGGTTGGGGGACTCAAAAGTCAATTACCACCAAACTCACAATCACACGGCTTGTTGTTACTAACAGTGTGGGGGCAACTGTACTAAGGTAGGTACACCGAAAAGTGTCACTTATTGGTATTACGACTAGTTACTTATTGGTATTACGACTAGTTACTGTTATTAAGCGTTACTATTATTAAGCTCTTTAGATTTTCATATAGTCTTGTTGGCAAATGAATGCAACATTTGAATACAATATGCAAAAGTTATGAAGGGTCAAAGTTTGATTCTAAAAGCGTTTGTTCCACATAGGTACGTTTGTTCCACATAGGTATGTAACTGAATTTGGAGATGCATAGAGTGTGAAGATGGCGCTTTCTCGTTACCGACCTTAGTCTTGTTGGCAAATGAAAGCACGAGCCAATACACCAAAAAACGTTGCATTTGGATACGCTATGCAAAAGCTATGGAGGGCTAAAGTTTGTTTTCTGAAAGCGCCATCTACAATCTATGTACATGACTGATTTTGGAAATGCACATGGGATGAAGATGGCGCTTTAAGGTTAGTTGTGCTTTTGGATATACCCACCTTACCTCAGGAGAACTTAGTTTTTTTCTTTTTGGCAATTTAAATGCCCAATGTCCTTAAAAAAATGGGCAGCTTCAAGCCAATAGAAAATAAAAAGAGGATAAATGTGTTAAAAAATGCCAAACTATAATCATGGCCCTGCACACCATTGCCACAAGGTTTCCAAAACCTCATTTCATTTGTTGTGCACAACCAAAACATATAAAGATTGCATATAGAAATTTCATACTCAAAATTTCATATTCAAGATTGGCCACTTTCAATTCAAGCCTCCAAAATGAAAGAGCCATGAAAACCTTCTTGAAAGAAAGGCCACCACATAACCATTTGGTTGAAAGCCAAAAAACACACATTGGTAGAACCTCTCTAACTTGGTCCTCCATAAGCCAATAAACCCTAGTAAGCCAATGTTAAGGCGCCAATAATCGATCATGTGAGCAATTTTGGAGCAGATTGTGTGGAGTAGGAGGTGGTGGGAATTTTTTCCATGTAGAAAGATAGGACATAATTATGGAGATTGCAAAATTTTCAAAATTTTATTCCCAAAATTGAATTTATAGTGACTTTTGGAAGCCAAACTAAAGTACTCTTGACCAGTAGCCAATGCTTAGAGTCTTCCAATTCCGGTCATTTAAGAATATCTTTTGTACTCACTACTTCCTAATTTCTTGCTCACTAATTCAAAACAATTGTCATAATCTTATCAATCTCAACCTCAAAAAGGACCAAATGAAATGCATTCCAAGCTTTGGTTGGAAATTTGTTCTAGCCTTCATTGGAAATATTGCACCTCTATAAGTTAAGTGCTAGGGTGGTTGGATATTGATGCCTCTACCTTACTATATAAGAGCTTTTCTACTAGCAAACATGAAAATGAACCATGGCCAAATGATCTTGAGCATGTTGAAATGCTCCCTCTCCTAGCGAGGTCCCCCCAAGATGGGACACAAGCAAAAAAAAGAGCAAGGAATGCAAATTCTCATGTAGCTAGCAATCAAATTTAGGTTACGTAGATGATTTAAAGGTGCAGACATAGAGATAGTTTGGAAGATACCTAGGCACTTCATGCGGATCAAAAGAAGGGCATAGAAAAAACGGAAGAATGGCCATACAACTTCAAGTGAGGCAAGCCTAGTTTGGATAAATTCTAAAACTCCGTCCTTGGTGGGACTTTCCATGAAGACCATCTACACCAAACCATTCATTGGGCAAATATTCTTTGTTCCAATAGAGATGCTTTTAGGTAACGACACATAGAATTGTCTAAACAAGGTTTTTGAATATGGTTTGAGCATGTTTTGTAATCTAGAAAGATTGGCAAACAATAGGAAGGATTTTATTTTATCTTTGAATGCATATTTGGATACCATGTGAATACACTATGAATTGTAGAAGCACTAAAAACATGCAATTCCAAAATCAACCATAGGTTTTCATGAATAGAAGTATTATATAATAAGGTCCAATTATCTTATGAATTTTGTTCCCATACAAATTGAACAAAACAATTSAGGAATTTTATGAAGCAATCTAGAATACTAAAAGAATAACTAGTCTTCAAAATTCATATTGCCAATTGTGTTGGAATTGTAGTAAAGGATACTTGAGCATATTAATAACAATTTTATACATGTAGAATTCAAAATTATACGAAAAATTAGATTTCTTTTATATATTACCTACTATCTAGTATTGCCACACTTCATTAAAATTATAGCTTGTATTCTATTGGGCATATTGGAAACGAGCCTTAGTTGGAACTATTCAAAGATACTTGACCCCGTACTACTTGAATTATTTGTATCATTTTTTGCTTATCCTTTGGTTGGCTTAGAAAAAACTGCCTCAATCTAGGCACAACACATAGACAAGTATTTGACAAAAATTGGGGCATGAGACACCTTGACATTGAACCCACTACAACATGAATTCTAAAAGTTCTTGCAAATTGTTTTTTAGGGAGAGATGTGCATACGGATGTTTTTACCCCTAAATTTCTTAATCCTTTTTTTGAATTTTGGTAAGGTTTAGCTTATATCTTTATACAAAAATATCATTCACCACATGAATTGGTCAAAAAAGAAGGTTGCCTTTTCAACCTTCAAGTATTACATTGGATGAATGAGAAGTTAGTTGAACAAAACATAGCATGCAAGCCCTTTGTTCATCGTCCAAAATATGGACATCACAGCGCTTAAGGGTTAAACATGTATGTACAATTGAATTTTGAAAATTAGTCATTGCATGCAAACTTTCAATCATTTAGCATCTAATAACGTGAAACTTAATGTAAATGTTTCATCAAAAGAAGAGTTTTAATTTGGTACGAAAAATTCCTTTTCCAGTCAATTGTCGATGCTCAAAAGAGATATGTACTGTACAGTATTTGGTGGTAAACTGAGCTCCACAATTCAATTATTAAAACATTTGGCATTGCAGGAAAGTGACAACAGTGATCCACAATTCCAGTATCAAAAGTTTTAATTTTCTCAMTGTTACAGTAACACCATGATTCCCGGCCTCTCACTGGTTTAATTTCTAGTCAGTTCAGTTGGAGAGAATTTTGACCATGTTGCTAAATATTATTATTCTAGAGATGAAGCAAGAGATTCACCGAGTGTCACATTCCTTTTGTCATTCCTCWTCACTACAAAGGCGCTCTTTGATTGTTGCTGTGACAGACACAATGCATCAATTGTAACGGCAGTCGTGATTTCCTGGCGGAGCTTGTCAACAATTTAGAGTGTCGCCTTTTGAATTGCAGCTCGCATTGCAGCAAGGAGCATGACGTTGCGTCTTAGTCGTGGCGGATTAGAGAGCTCGAGTTGAATATATGTTGTTGTTTTGTCACGGCCATCTTGAATTCTTCAAACAAAACTAGACGTGTGTAATAAAAATCCGTTTCTTCAATTGTAAATATCTGTAGTCTTTGTTGGAGCTACAAGAAGCTTGTCAGCGAAATCCGCCAAGTGTTGCCAAGTGTTCCACTTCATTGTCGCTGTCCATGGATTATTTATTCGATTTTCCGGTGAGCCTCGGTGTCAACTTCTTATATTTGTTGTCCATTACCGCCGATCTTTTGAATATGGAAATGAAATTGGAGCGTATTTTGCAGATCCGGGTACAGAATKTTTCTCTTGCTTTCAATCGTGAAATCGAGTTCTTAGAATCTTACTGGAAATCTCAAAAGAGAGGACCATACTGTGGGTGATTTATTTTCCTCGTAATTTATGCAGCGGGACTGGTTACGGGACCGGATCAAAGCTCAGAATCGTTACCAACCGGATGCTGAATTCCACTCGCCACCGGTAAGCACAATTCGAAATTTTTGTGTTGCAGCAATCAGTAAGCTCATTGTGTTGCAAAGCGGAACATGCTACACTTGTGCAAGGGAGAGACCACGGGTTCTTAAGCCTCTCTAATCGCAAGTACCAAGTTCCGAAGTCGCTTCAAGTCGTCCGGAAGCTTCCCATGGTGATATTTACTTGAGCGACAGCGTTGCGGTACATTTTTTGAAGTTTGGTCGCAATTTTTGCAGATAGCCGCGAAAGACCAGAAGGATATTCCCGATTGGTTGAAGCATCACCATCAGTGGGAACCGGCGGTTGATGTCAATAAGCTGCAGGTACACTCCGATCTCCTGCAATCACAAACTCATTCCGTTGTAGAGACATACTGGTGAATGAACATGCTTCCAAGGTACACCGTTCATTTTAAGTCATTAGAGAAAGTCTGGACTCTCCATAAGGCCGCTAAGAAGTGCCAAAAGGGGTCCCGCTTTCTTTTTATTTTGCATGGGCAAGAATTTTTCCCCTATTGATGTGGTCATCAAGTGTCATCACTGTAGTAGAGCAACCAAATGTCAGAGCATTGGTAAACAAGCAGTTGTGTTCTATTGGAGGAAAGTTATAAGGAACTGAAATATTTTGTGTGACAGTCAAGATATTCACACAAGTTTCAACGCATTTTGTGTCAAAAATGCTGTCCTTTTCTAGCTCACCAGGGCTCTGGATATAGAGTGGCTTGTCAAAGGCTGGCAGCCTTCTGGAGAGTCCAAATTTTCTCTGAACCTTGGTATAAACAATCTGCCACCCAAATAGTAGCCGAGTTTTTCCTTCTTCTTTTTGGGTTAATTAGCATTAATAACTTGGGACCACTGTTTAAGAAGCGATTGAGTAAAGATTCTCTCTCAACACGTATCATAACTGAACAAGCTTGCTAGAAAATTCACATCAGCAAGCAATAAGGTAACCCAAAAGCACCACTAAACTAAAAGCGCCATCTTCACGCTGTGTACATCTCCAAATTCATTTATGTACCTTTGTGGAAGAAACACTTTTAGAATCAAACTTTGACCCTTCGTAACTTTTGCATATTGTATCCAAATGTTGCATTTTTTGGTGCATTGGAATTTCCTTGCACTTGCCAACAAGACAATATGAAAATCGGACCAGCCTTATAATAGTAACTAGGCACAGTAGCAATTTGTGGCGCTTTGAGGATGCCTACCTTAAACACTCTTAAGCTTTCGTCCTTCCCCACCGTCGGTAGTCTAAGAGACGTGTTGGAACCCTCGCATTCTCAGAAGTACCAACTGAAGGTGAAACTGTGCTGCTCCAAATGCGCGGAGAAAGTGGTGGAAGAGATCCTCGAAGTGCACGGCGTGTTCGACGTGCGTGCGGAGCACCTGGAGAACAAGGTGGTGGTGGTGGCGACGCCGAACGGGTTAGATGAGCATGAGGTGTTGATGAAGGCGAAGAAGATTCACAGGAAAGCCAAGTTCGTGGAGCTCGACGCGAAGGAGAAACCCAAGGACAACAAGAAGAAGCAGGAGGACGGGGAGAAAGGGAATAAGGGCGACAACGAAGGGAACAATAAGCAAGGCGGAAACAAAGGGAACAAAGAAATGAATGCAAATCCCTCGCAGAGCAAGGTGAATGTTGTGCAAGTGAATTGGCCGTCATGGCCTATTGCATCGAATGCGCCGCGATTCTTGTACCCGCCGTCTCACATCTTGCACTACCCGAACCCTCACGGCCAACTCGTCCAGTTCTTGTAAATTTAGAGACCGTTTTGCCCGAAATTTGTTGTGCATATGTTCTATAAACAAAAGAGATAATCCGTAAGTATTAGCGAATTTTCATTTGCAGTTTCATTTTCAGGTGTAGAGATTCATTGTCCACCAGTGAAGTCTCTGGAAATGACGTCAAGAGATGACAAGGTCCAATGAGGCTGACTCTGATTTGGTAAACCAGCCAGGCACATCATGGATTGAGTTCATAGTTTGCACGAAATGCCGTTCTCCAGCGTGTATGTTAGAAGTTCAGCCACTGTCAGAAGAGTTGTTTTGTTACGTGAGCCATCGTTGTTGAGCAATTGAAGAGGTTTGCTGTTTTCTGCGTACTACTGCTACGGTAGTATGGAAGCTTAGGAGAAGTTTCTGGTGTGAATTTGAGTTTATGAGAAATTGCAAGATGGTGTAAAATAAATTTGGAAATGTTGACTGTGTTATGAGTTGGTTTCGACACGCCACTTCCGAGGCTATCTTTGGCAGATTATTTGAGATTCGATTGATCCTGTTGGCATCAAAAAATTAGTGGAGACTTGAAGGTCTGAATAGAGGCAACAATTCGCTTGTGGGAAGTCCAACTCGGCAATGAGGAATAGCAATACTGCAAAAATAGGCTACCCGTTGCACCAAGGACCTTAAAATCATGCACGAGCAATGTCATCAACCCACCAACGAAATGGCTTTGTCTCTCTTTTTTTTTTTTCTTTTTCTTGTTTATAACAAATGGAAAAAACATTGCATTAAAAGCCAAACCTGAAAACAGCCAAGAGAACACAGCCAAGAGAACACAGCCAAGAGATAGAAAACAAGAAACGAACTGGCCACTTAAACAAATGGTTTTGAAATATGAGTTTCCGAATCTTATCTACAACCGCATTCACACTACACAATAAGGTTAGGGTTGGAGTGTAGATGTGAGGTCCAGCTAGTGAATGAATTAACCTATGACAGTGCCTCATGGTTACATTGTTCTTGTTTGGTATAGTAAGATATCTCGACTGAATTGTGTGTCATTAGAAAGCTTTGTAGAAGGAGGGGAGCATGGGTATTGGATTTGATTCGTGGTGTTTGGATTTATGGTGTGAAAGTTATTGAATTTCAAAGTTTTGATGAATTAAAAAATTAGAATATTATTTTTACTTTTTTTGTCTCTATCCTTTGGACAAAGACTATGGCATAGACTCTGGTTTTGAAATATGTGTTTCTGAATCCTATCAACAACCCCATTCACACTGCACAGCAAGGTTAGGTTGGAGTGTAGATGTGAGGTCCAACTAGTGAATGAATTAACTTATGACAAAGCCTAGAGGTTACACCGTTTTTGTTTCAATCGCATTCAATGTTGGCACAATGTTCTCCGCCTCTAGTTCTAATCTAGAAAAGGAAGATAATTACACCATGTGACGAGCATATTATTTAATCACACTTGAGGAACACTACTCCAAAACCAACACCAAACCTACAACCTCAGCAATTTATTTCCATCTCTTACATTAACCTCTCATTGCCGAATGGGACAAAAAGTGCCCTACATAGTCTGCAGTCCACTTTGAAGTGCTCTAACTTTTGCATCCAATGTCTGAATTCAATAAAACTTGTTGGAAAAGTTGCGCATAGTAGTCTAGTATCTATGGATCAATCCAAGACGTATTGAGTTTCTGAAAGTCATTTGAAGTTCTCAGGTTCAATTTGGGTTCAGCACACTACATTGTGATGGCTGCAACTTCGAGGGATTGTATCTTTTTCATCAAATGTTTGTTTTCAATCAAATTTGTTGGGTTTTGTTCCAATATAGGTCTAGTTATTGTGGTAAAAGTTTCATGCCAATACAAGTTGTTTCAAATGTTTGGGAGAAATTCAAAGTTCAAAATTTAGAAATTTTTGCATTTTAGTGAACTTTGGCGGCTCATAACTTCTTCATGTATGATCCTTTTTCAACAATTCTTATTGGGAAAGTTGCGCTTACTAGTCTAGTTTTTGTGGTTAAAATTTCAGATCCATCCAAGACATTATGAGTGACTGAGAAGCATTTTAGTAGAAGGATGTTCAGCCATAGATGCGATTTTTTGCCACTTTCTTCACTGTTTTCTGACATTTCAAATCCATTTTGCAAGCACAATGAGCTAATTTTATGATATTTTTTTTCACCAAAGTGTTTATATTCTAGTTTGGAATCACTTTGTGGTTTAAAGTTTCTTCATTTGAGTTGGTTTACAAATCGAATTTCACCTCCAAATGTGTTTTTCAGAAGATTTCAGCACCTTTTTTCAACACTAAAACATTATAACCTTTCAATCTATACGGTCAAATGACTCCAAATTTGTTCCACACCATCTACAACATGCACACTACAATATTGTACGGTTAAGATCTTCATAACTTACTGAAATTTAGACTTTTAACACTTGCCAAGGGAGGATGCTTTTAAGCCTGGTTGGAACTTCGGCGATGAGGGGTTAAGACCTCAGACAATGATATGCCTTAGGTGATCGCAGGTTTTAGCATTTTTTATAAAAGTTTTTGGCATTGTCTTCAGTCATGGGCACTGCATCATGATCACTAGTTGTTGTTTTCATTTTTCACAAAGTGCCACAGTGGCGATATGAAATGTTACAGTGGTGCTCCAAATTACAACATTCATCCACATATTGGATGTATACTATGGTTTTCATCCACAATTTGGTGATTTCATCTAAGATTTTTTTTAAATTTAAAGTTGTTTGGCGATTTCATCCAAATTTTTTGACAATATTTCTGGCATTTTTTAGCCAAATTATTTTTTCCAGTGCAATCTGGCACCAAAAAGCCAAAAAAAAAAGCCCTGATGATCACAACCAAGCCAACCCTGTCTGCCAAGCAGAATGCCATACAGCCACGCACGCAGCATCTAGCAATATATTCAATAAAAATTGGCTCATAACACACATAAGAAGCCTATTCACATACTCGAGCTTAGCCACTATATCCTGCAGTTGCAATGTATCATAGAAATGTACACGTCAAGGAAATCCTAACAGGCACTGCAAATTCCTGGAATACTGCTACTAAGTCGCGGTTGGAGATTTTGAAGACCCGGCTTTGGTGGCGTCCGCTTTGGCATCCGCCTTGGCACCTGCTTTGGAATCCGCTTTGGCACCTACAGGAGGAGAATATCGTTTCCAATCAGAAACATTTCACATTCTGAAAAGAAATTTGTTTAAATTTGTTTAAAGTTGTTTAAATTTGTTTGAAAAGACAGCCCTGACTCAATTTCTCAGTTTTTCACCGTTCTGGGCATATTTGTTTCAGAGAGTGGTGATCAAAACAGCCAGGTCACTGTCTCATTTGCCGAAGAGAATTATAACTCATAAGCCTTCAATCTGCTCATTCTAAGCCCTTTAATCAACCAAAAAACTCTTTTCATTGAAACATTCTTCATTGAGTAGAAAGCCTTGGCATTAAGGTATGTCCAATAATGCTCCTGATCCTCCCAACTCTTGAACATTATGAAGTTTAACATTGTGATATTCAAGGTGACCACTGCTCAAAAAACTCATAAGGATTTGCTATTGAAATTCATTAGGATTCTGCAATTCAGGAAGAGAGTTACAAGAGATTTAGTACATACCAAGTCCTCAGGTGACAAAGTAGGTACTATACATAGCCTAAAACTCTCCTCCAAAATCGAATTGCCAAGCATAATTCAAAAGAAGTCACGTGTCTAATGATTGTGCTTCCAAGAGTCCCTTTCTAATTGTACATATTTATAACAACTCCCATACTCCCTGAAATCCAGAACAGGTGAGTGCCCAAGTTGTGGAATTTGACCCATTTAACGAAACTGACAAAAGTGGGGACCAAACTTTTTTAGGCACCATTTTGATGGAAAAATAAGTTTCATACCCACCTTTATTTCAACTTTTTTAACTCAACCTGCTTTTTCACTAAACTCATGGGTTTAAACCCCGGTTTAGTGTACTTTACGAAGAACTCAAATGTATAGAAAAACATTTCAAGGAGTTTAGTTTCCCCCGAAAGTKCGATCAGCTCGTAAATTGTCGCTTTAAATGGACACTCGACCTCAGTAGGAAGAGCAATTTGCAGACCTGATTTTGAAGAGAACCAGCCAAGAATGGTACTTATCAACGATTTCTTCTCAGCCCCTGCCGGAGTCCCTCTCCAGTCGAACTCGTTTTTCTCTTCGTCCTTGAAAATCTCAACTTCAGGAAACTCTTGAATGTCGTCCGAAGTCAACGCCCGCAGCTGCTTATTGTCCGGCAGCAAAAACAGCACATACTCGCGGTAAGTGGCGTTTGTGTCCGCCTGGATTGAGCCGGCACAGGGGCAAAATCAATGCTGGAAGGTACAGTAAGAAACAGGGGAATGCGACCTTGTTTTTCTGGTCCCACTGTCCGACATCTCGCCATCGCTGCAAGCCAGGCTGACGGATCATGTGGGATGATTCTTTCCTTGACGAATTCAACGACGTACACTAATAAGGCCCGGTTTACATTTCGGGCCGGATTGAAGGCCGGCCGGAACTCTCCAATTGCTTTTGTTTTTTTTTGAAACTAATGAAACGGAATTCCATTGCAAAAGGGCAAAATACAAGGCACCAGCCACAAGTGGCCTGGTGAGGACGGAAGCAACCAAAAGAAAAAAAGCAAGGACAGACCGGACACAACAGCTGCAGTAGCGCAACAACCGGCGCCAAGCACGCTGAGGCCCCTCACGGCCGACAGGCAAAGAAGCCGCAGAGCTGAGCCTGGAAGAGTTCAAGGCGGTTGGAAGATGATACCCGCGCTCGGGCCAGAAGACGTCCACGAGGGCTATCCCTCAATCATGGTCGCGAATAAGCCCTTCCTACATCTCCGGTTGATGAAGGAATTAAGGAGTTTGCGGGTTGCCGCTGGAGAGTGATGGTGCTGCTTGGTGTAGAGTTGGGCCCATTCCGCACGACCATAGTCAACTARGCCTCGCCAGATGTGTTGAGTGAGKYGTTCTGGTGTCCAAGCAAGATTRTTGAATACCATGTCATTTCTCTGGATCCACAGGGCCCAGAGCACAGTCGTGCGCACTTCAACCCAAATCCGCTTGACCTGATTGAACTTGCGGGGGATGCTGGCTGAGAAGATGCCCTGGTGCCATGAGAGGGGGCGCCAAGGACCTCTAGCTTCTTTCCCTTCCACCAGAAGGTTCATGATGTGAATTGCCCATTGCCATGCAATCTGCGCGTAAATACATTCCCAAAAGTGGTGCAGCACAGTTTCATCCGAGCGCCTTGAGCAGAGTGTACACCGAACATCAATGGATCCGTCAATTCGCCCTCTCCAGTGGTTTACTGCCACAACTCGGTGCCAAATTAACTAGAGCAACCCCGCTTCCTTCCTCATCCTTTCTATAAGCCATACTATTCGCCATTTGAGAACAAAGTCCCCAGGCAGGGATCCGCCCCACTTTCGAACTACCGGGTTGGGCACTTGGTGACTACGCTTCAGGAGCGTCYGACCCAGACTTGCAGTGAATCCCATGAGCGGAACGTTGTGCCCTCTAGAGTTCCATTCATGTTTACCCGGATCTCCACTACAAGAAACCCGCGTTTTAGTTGATGTGGACAAATTTTATTAGACGGATTTTTGTGGACATCGAAGGGGACGTATCGTGTTTATATGTCATCAAAAACATTTAATGTAATATCAATGGTGACATAAAAACACGATACATCACCTTCAATGTCCACAAAAATCCGTCTAATAAAATTCGTCCACATCAACTAAAACGCGGGTTTCTTATAGTGCCCACTGGAGTTGGTCCACCCTTCCATAGAAGAAGAGTATTGGGGTCTTCTTGGGGTCTCTCTGTACTTGAGAGATTCGTACCCTGTGGAAAATCCCGGTCAATCGCGGGTCACTAGCTGCTTGATGCCCGACCAGGTTGGCTTGCAATATGCTCGCTGAGGCAAGCACAGTAAAGCCGGGCACTGCCCACGCAGATGGCCATTCCGCTGCAGGCGGACCAATATGAGCAACGTGGTGGCTGGGGATCTGGAAGACTGTGTGTGGAAGGGGCTTATTCTCCGGGAACCATCCCACCCATTCATCCTCTACCGCTGGCGGGTGTGAGGGCAACAAAAGGTTCCCCCATTGCAATTGAATGGCTTGGGTGGCAGCCTACCATGCACCTTCTTCCTCAGTTTTGAGGCCAAATTTTGCCCTTGCGGCTTCTGCAGACAAGAAGAGGCCTCCTTCCCGAGCGTCCTTGATTTGCCTCAGCCCCCTCCGATGTAGTTGGAAGGCCCTTGCTCTTGAGAATCCGGGCCCAATTAGGGGCAAAAGGGGAGCCCACCAGAAAGACTCTGTCCCGACCTCCTCAAAAATTGTAGGACGGACAGGGAGGATCTCATGACTTAGTTTTCGCCACGACGTGCCAGCTCTGGTCCATGCCGTGGAGCCCTTGTGCGCCTGGTGGTGTGGAAGGGTAAAAAACTCCAGGCTTGCGGCCCATTTTCCCCCTGCGTACGGCTGGAATTGGCTGAGCCGGAACCTTAGCATGAAGTGCAGGTTGGAGGAGCCCGGTTTGCACGCTTTTAGAATCCATTCCGCCATCAAGGCTGTAAGCGCGTCTTGCGGATTGATCATGTTTATCTCCCCTTCCTCCTTTGGTTGGCAACACTAAATCCATGAAACTTTGGTGCGCCCTCTATGCATGGTTCCTGACCACAAAAAGTTCCTTGTGTAGGATGTTACCTGCTTGATTCCTGCTTGGGTGCCTCCCCATATTGAGGCAAAGAATAAGACGGAGGAGAGTAGCACGCTGTTGACGATAACTGCTCGGTCGGTGGGGTTGCGTCGAGCTGTGCACCAGTACTGCATCTTTTTTTATCATCTTGTCTTTCAAGAAGGCATCCACCGAGCACGTCGCCAAGTTCATCCCAAACAAAGTTCCTAGAAGTTTACTAACTTCCCCTCCGTCTACCCATATGATGCCCAGCTGGTCAGTCCATGGAGGCCTTCCCACTGCCCCTCCTGCATACCAGTAACCGCAAGACTTGGACCAATTCAACACAAGCCCAACTGCCGTGCAGAATTTGTGGAGCAGAGCCACCATTGCCTGTACTGGGGCTTCCTCAGCCAGGAGCGAGAGAGAGGTATGGTCTGCAAATTGACCAATAATTTGCTGGCGTTCTCCGCCTCGCAGTTGGATTCCTTTGACCTTCCCGGCCGCAACTTCAGTTTTCACCATTACATTGAGGACGTTGGCCACAATCAAGAAAAGGTAGGGGGCGAGGGGGCAGCCTTGCCTCACTCCCCATAAGATGGGAAAGGGTGCTGATAGCGCCCCATTTATTTTCACTCAGGCTTGGGCATCTAAAAATAGCATTTCTATCATGGCCGTAAACTCCGGAGGGATGCCCATTGCGCTCATGGCCTTGGATAGAAACGCCCAGTCGCCCGTATCAAACGCCTTTGTAAAATCCAACTTGAGGAAGATTAGAGGCTGCTTGGTATGCTCAGCCCAGGCAATGGTTTCGTGCGAGAGGAGAATATTGTCAAGAATGAAGCGGAGTGGCAAAAAGGTAGACTGGTCCAAGTCAATCACCTCCATGAGCACGGGCTGAAGCCGGAGTTGAAGGCCGCCAATTGTTTAGCTTCTTCCTTTCACCGCCCTTGTGGAGGAGGGTGATGAGTCCTTTCGTCATCCCTGTTGGGAGGCGATGTGTTGCGGTAGCATGGGTAACCATTGCTAGAAAATCTTCCTTGATCACCTCCCAAAACTTTTGGTAGAATTCCTTTATCACCCCGTCCGGCCTTGGGGCTTTCCCATAGTCCAATCCTTTCACCGCCAGGTTAAGATCATCCATGGAGAGAGGTTTACTCAAGGCCAATTTCATGGCTCCTGATAACCTATCCTTGACACACTCCAAAACTTGAGTAACTGCCTCCTCTTGCTCCGGGTTTTGCTCAGGCCTGGCGTATAGCTTTCCATAAAATCATGAACAGATTTGCTCGAGGCTGGCATGGTCTGTCATTAAATTACCTTGATCGTCTTCCAGCTCGGTTAAATTGGAGGCCCTTGTGTGCGGCTTGGAAGCTCGAAAGAACTCTTTAGAGCAAGTGTCTCAAACTTTGAGCCATTTGACCCGGCTCCGTATTCTCTGCCCTTCTGCCATGTGTTTCTCAGCAATTGATAGCTCCTCCGATACCTGACCAAGGCTATCTTGGATTTCGAGGTTGTGCGGATCTCTCTGCAGGGCTTCTTGTAGCTTGGTTAATTCTTTTCGCATGGCCGTTTCTGCTTCCTTGGATTCCTTAGCTCTCCTTATACAGAAGAGCTTGTAAAACTTAACTACGCGCCCGAGTTTTTCCATGAAACCAAGACCAGGGTTTTGGCTCCAGATTCTCAAAATTGACTCTTTCGCCTTCGAATCTCCTAAGTAAAATTTATTCATTTTGTAAGCTGAGGTTTTGGGTGCTTGGGGCTGCAGCTGCACTGTGTGGAACACGAGAAGGTGGTCTGCATGCGAGCAATCCCCCCTAATCACATACGAGGAGACAACCGGCTGACCCGCTCCTCGTTGGATGAAGGAATAGCAGCGGTCCAACCGTGCTAAGGATCGCAACCCTTGACGTCTTTGATTGTCCCATGAGAATTTTACTCTCCCGTTTTCTGGAAAAACATCTTCAACATCCAAAGCATTCTTCAGAAGGGAGAAGAATTGACTCTCACCGTCTGAAATTATTTGGCCGTTGAGGTTGGACTTGTCTTCTTGTCGCTCTACGAAGTTCCAGTCCCCACCCAAGATCCAACAACAATCCCGAGGAAGCAAGTTGAAGAGTTCTTCCCATAGCGCGCATCTTTCCCTGGCACTATTGGATGCGTAGACGTTGAGCACAGAGATATCGCCACCAATTAGTCCTCCGAGTTTGGCCCATTGCGCCCTTCCGCACGAGGAGAATCCCGAGATTACAACCAGATGGGAAATTTGCAGAGCTATCCACATGCAGATGCCGCCTGTGCCTGCTCCCGCCTCTCCTTGAGTATGACCAAATCCGATGGCAGCCTCCTTTCCAAGGAATAAGGCTTGTGGCCAAAAGCTGCGACTTAGTCCATTGAGCTTGGCTCCCCTCAATCTGTGCTCCTCGAAACAAAGGATCTCTATATCCCTGAGCAATGGCTTGTAATAGTTACGAATCACATCCGCCTTCAAGGAATCGTTCATTCCTTGGACATTTTGTATGACGGTTGTGACTTTCATAGCGGAGATGGGGAGGATGAAGGCTCCTGGAAGAGCTGAGTATTCAATAAGCCATTGCTCTCCGAGCCTCGTCGGGGCGTGTCCCTTCGCTGGACTAGTATTGAGGAGCGCTGTCTTCTTGAAGATTCCGATCATTTCGCCTCGCCCTCTGATTGGGAGTTAGACCCCGGGACTGGGGGGTGGTTGCAACTCCTCTGTAACGAGTACGTAGGTACTTAAAGAATTCTGCATGCAGATCCTCTGGGATCCCTATGGCGGCCTGTGCGTGTGGCGTGAGCATGTCCTCCATGGTTTGGTCGTGCGTTGCAGAGGCTATTCTTAGCCTTGCTGGGCAAACTTGCGAGGCATCGCCTCTGCTAGCGGTGTGCGCAAGCAAAGTGGAGGCAACTACTAAGGCGTTGAGGTCAAGGGATCGTGACTCATTTTGCACTGCCTCGGCTTCAGGATTGCCTGCGCTTGGTGCCACTGATGATGGCAGGGGCATTCTGGAGGCTGCTAGGGGGCATCTGGACTCCCCTTGGATTAGTCCACGGGGACTGAATTGCTTTGACTTTCAAGAATTGTTTTTGGATTCTTTTAGGCCAATGATTCCCACGGTTTTGGAAATTGATGATTTCTAGGGTCACCCCGGCGTCGTTCAAGGGTTAAAAGACACAATGGTGGCTATGGTAATCATCCATTTTGATACCTTGGAAACCATTGCCTTAAGGAATTCCAAAAGCACTCATTGGAAGTCAAAAAAGTGTCTCCTCTTTCCATAGAAATTTACGAGGATGGATAGTTGCACTTTTGTGTTATAGAAATAGATTCTTTATCATCCATCGGACACAAAATGTCCGCCTCGACATTTGAAGGTTAACCCTATAGTAGAAGGACCAAAAGGCCCTTTGTGGCCGTATAGTATATTATGAACACGGTGGTATTTGACAAGAAAATCATTGAGCAAATACTTTTCAATACAAAATACGTTAAAGGTCACGATAGTACGGAAAACAACAATATATAACAATTCGTATATACAATTACAATTGAAGAGTTATAAGGCAAAATACAAGTTGTAAGGTGAGACAACCCATTGTGGTTATTTCTTCCATAGTGGTCACCTATGATGTGGCCCCATTGTGGGTTCTTTTTAGTTTTGTGAGATCTGGGCCACAATCAATGTCTTACATGGTAGTGATGGAGTGATTTGTGACCACATAAGGCACTTCCAACTTTTCAGTGTCAAATTCATTACAAGGATTGACTTTTTAGGCATTCCATATTAGAAAAGATTGTGATTGCATATTAGAAAAGATTGTGATTGTGATTGCATTAGGTAGTGAGATGACCATCATGGATTCAGATTTTGTTGGCTATGGGATGGTCTACAGACCTTGTTCGGCTATGGAAAATTGAACACTTTAAAAATTCCTAGCAAATTCATACTTTATTGAAAAAATATAATTTCAATTGCACTTGATGTTTCTCACACTTGTCTTTAAGTGGGGAAAAAATTGAAAAATTTCAACAATAGCTTGAGGCCAAACTCCAAATTCTGACCACAATGGGTTGTCTTACCTTATACAAAAAACCCAAGGCCCTTCTAGGGTTAAAGGATGGATTAGTAACCATGGAAATTGTCTATTTCAATATCATGGGAATCACTAATTTAAAAATCTTCAAAGGTACTCATTGAAAGTCAAAGTACTCTAGAAGATCTCCCCTTTCCACAGAGAATTCCAAGGATGAATAGTGGCAATACTATCCTAAAGTGATTGTTTCTCTATCATCCATCGGAAGCAAAACGTCCGCCTCCACGTTCAAGGGTTAAGACCTCAGACAATGATCCCCGGTGTTGGTTTTAGGTGTGACATTAATTTTGGGCATAAATGCCATAGCTGATTACAGTTTTTAGCAGTCTTCAGGTTTTGGCATCGTCTTCAGCCATGGGCACTGCATCATGATCACAACCAAGCCAACCCTGTCTGCCAATCAAAATGCCATACAGCCACGCACGCAGCATCTAGCCATGTATTCAATAAAAATTGGCTCATAACACACATAAGAAGCCTATTCACATACTCGAGCCAAGCCACTGCATCCTGCAGTTGCAATATATCATAGAAATGTACACGTCAAGGAAATCCTAATTGGCACTGCAAATTTCTGGAATACTGCTACTAAGTCGCAGTTGGAGATTTTGAAGACCCGGCTTTGGTGGCGTCCGCTTTGGCACCTGCTTTGGCACCTGCTTTGGCACCTACAGGAGGAGAATATCGTTTCCAATCAGGTCACTGTCTCATTTGCTAGTTCGAAGAGAATTATAACTCATAAGCCTTCAATCTGCTCATTCTAAGCCCATTAATCAACCAAAACTCTTTTGATTAAAACGTTCTTAATTGAGTAGAAAGCCTTGGCATTGAGGTATGTCCAATAATGCTCCTGAGCCTCCCAACTCTTGAGCATTACGAAGGCCAAAATCGTGATATTCAAGATGACCGATGCTCAAAAACCTAGAATTTGCTATTGAAATTCATTAGGATTCTGCAACTCAGGAAGAGAGTTACAAGAAATTTAGTAGATACCAAGTCCTCAGGTGACAAAGTAGGTACTATATATAGCTTATAACTCTCCTCCAAAATCGAATTACCAAGCATAATTCAAACAAGTCACGAGACTTATGATTGTGCCTCCAAGAGTCCCTTTCTAATTGTACAGATACATAGAAACTCCGGTCCCAAAAGAGGCCGGCGTGAATGAAATGTCTGTTTGTCTAGACAACGAGCCAGTGCCCATTCTAATTGTACATATTTATAACAACTCCCATACTCCCTGAAATCCAGAACAGGAGAGTGCCCAAATAGTGGAATTTTACCCATTTAACGAAACTGACATTGAAGCTACCAAATAACTAACTTACAACAGAATTGATATGTTTCTGGAGAATTTTTTCCAGGACAATTTATAGAAAAGCATTCCAAGGAGTTCAGTTTCCCCCAAAATGCGATCAGCTCGTAAATGGTCGCTTTAAATGGACCCTCGACCTCGGTAGTAGAAGTGGTGGAAGAGCAATTTCCAGACCTGATTTTGAAGACAACCAGCCAAGAATGGAATTTATCAACGATTTCTTCTCAGCCCCTCCCGGAATCCCTCTCCAGTCGAACTCGTTTGTCACTTCGTCCTTGAAAATCTCAACTTCAGGAAACTCTTGAATGTCGTCCGAAGTCAACGGCCGCAGCTTCTTATTGTCCGGCAGCAAAAACAGCACATACTCGCGGTAAGTGGCGTTTGTGTCCGCCTGGATTCTCATGGTGCCCCCCGGCTTCAGCAATTCGAGGTTGCGGAAAATGTTGGAATTCCCCTCCTTCACTTGCACGTTGAAACCCGCCTTGTTCGTCAAGAGCCGGCACAGGGGCAAAATCAATGCTGGAAGGTACAGTAAGAAACAGGGGAATGCGACCTTGTTTTTCTGGTCCCACTGTCCGACATCTCGCCAGGCTGACGGATCACGTGGGATGATTCTTTCCTTGACGAATTCAACGACGTACACTAATAAGGCCCGGTTCACATTTCGGGGCGGATTGAAGGCCGGCCGGAACTCTCCAAGTTTGAACCAATAAGATCACTCCATTTTTCCAAATCCAGCCCAAGGGCTTTAGGGCCTGTTCACATGATGGGGGACCGGACCTCCAACCGGTCGAGGAGGGGTTCGCATGACGGAATTGCCAACCCGATTCCCGATGTGGAGCTCCGGTCCCTCCCTGGCTCTTCCATCTTTGAATTTACGATCTCCAAATCCGCTCTCCTTCCCATCAACCCCACTTACTATTTTCATCAAAAGTATTCTTCACTTGTCTTCTTGTCTCTCCTATTTCAAGACTTGTCCTTGTGGCCCGCCTCATTCATAGGTTGTTGCATGTCGTATAATTCCAAATACCAATAGAAAAGTGGATATTTTATTAGGAGAACCGGTTTGCATCAGGAAGCATGATGTAGCTTGGACCGGACCTCAAAGTTTTGATGCCTGGAGCTCCATATCGGGTCCGGTCCTTCATGCGAATAGGCCCTTACTCTTGGGAGACTTTTCTGACTAATAAATGTTCAACTTAGTGACCTCACTGGGATTTCAGTGGCGCTCTGTACCCAACTTCCATGTGCGATCGGGCCGGTAGGTGAAGGCCACCGATCAGCAGTAAAATGGGGGCCAGTTTTTCCGGATTCCGGGACCTCAATCCGGCCAAAGATCGGTGGGTTTCACCGGCCCCAACAGTACAGGGAGGGCCGGGTGAACGCTTGACCACTCCAAGTAATTCCAGATTTGCAAGTAAAATGAAAGCCCCCTATTTGGGGCTTCATTAATTTACATTGTACATGCCTCCTAGCTAATTTGGGGCCTCTGATTTCAAATGTGAATTCAGAATTTTCAAATTCTATCATGCGTAGAAAATAAAAACGTTCAGGTTTTCCCAAGTGGCGGAGCAAGGGGTCAGCTCTTTTCATTTTTTGAAACACATGGAAAAATTCCACTAAAATAAAGGAACAAGTACACAGAACCGGAGAGGCAAGCCCTCGGCGACAATTCTTTACATTTTCCAAAACTAAACGGCCACAGAGCAGCCAAGAGAGTGGGCCTCCAAAAAAGTACGGCCTCAAAACATCCCCACAGCTGACGCATAATTGAGACGCAAAATTGAGTGTTTGGAGTGCTCTTTTCATGTGGCCAGTCCATGTGGAGGATGATTGCCCCACTGCAAAGCAATGAATGAACACGGTCAAGAGGGATGGGCACGCCAACCAAAAAATCAAGATTGTCGGGTTAAATCTGTTTTGTTTAAAATTGATTTATCAATGGGATAAATTTTAATTATTTAAAACTTCTTCTCAATTCTTGAAATGAATTCTCAATTTACTTGAGTTTTTCAATGTGGGAAAGCTGACTATATCCACATGGGCTGGTGGGAGGAGTCACAACCGCATGTGGGACATATACATTTGAACTAGTTGGAATTATTGAAGGTCAATATATGGGCTGACTATCCTTTGCACTTTGAAATCGGGGTTCAAATGACAGTCAACTCATATATTGAGCCACTGGCAAGGCCTAGTATTTGGCCTCCTGATCCTTAAATTTGATTGTGGTCGGCCATATTTGGCCCTCGTTGTGCCTACCGTAGGGCAATGATTGTCACCAGACCCGGCCAATTACCCAGTCTGCGCCTTTGACCGTCTTGCTGTGGGGAAGCTCTCAAGCCCAGCTTTAGAAAGAAGGAGACCAAATCAACAAAGCCAACACAATAGGTCAGTTCATCCCGGCCCTAATATGGGACTAAGCTAGTAGTTGGTAAAACTCAAGAAAATCCCCAACGCAGACTTTCACATAACATTCTTCACTGGCCCTTGGTCCTCCCCCCAACTGGAGGTATAATGCCCTCTTAGATACCTGGGGGAAGAACAAGGTTATAATCCATTGGCTGGCAGGTTGGGTGTCAGATTGACAATCAGTCTGATTGGTTGGGGGGGGCCAGATTTTGAGGAGCAAAAGGGACCCCTCCAATGAAGGTTAAGAATGTTATGCAATCTCCCATATGTTATTATTGCCAGCTCTTTGTGGCCAAAGTGAATTGACCCCCTAGCTCGACCACTCAGGAAAACCTTGAAATTTTTTATTTTTCACGCATGATAAAATTTGTAAATTCTGAATTCATATTTGCAATCAATGGCTTTAAATTAGCTAGGGTAGGTAAACACAAGGTAAATTATTGAAGCACAAAATATTCGGCCAGTCAAGGGATGCAAGTTGAATAAAAAGCCCCTATTTTGTGCTTGATTAATTACCTTGAATACCCCTCCTAGATAATTTGGAGCCTCTGATTGCAAATTTTATCATGCATGGAAAATAAAAAATTTCAGAGGTTTCCCAAGTGGCCAAGCAAAGGGGTCAATTCACTCTAGCCCATATTAGAGTTGATCGTAAAGTGTGTGCAATGCAGGACCAAGAGCTGGATTTTGGAAAAAAAAAACGCGGGACAAAATTCCTTGGAACACCAATATTGAGGTCTAGTGGAGTTTGGTGTTGTGTTTTATTTCTATTATTYTTAGTTAACCCCTTCATTCCAAAAGTCCCAAGGCCTTTTGTCTATCAAAAAACACTCAAAACCACCATTTCTATAGCAAAGAGCAAAACAAGATTTATAATGTTTTCTTTTGCTCATGTAACCGTAGGATCTTGTATTAGATTAGTGCAAGAATATGTAGAAGAAGTTTCAAAAACTTTGACCATGTAGATTGCAAGATGTTTCCAGTTAAAGTGAAGGAAACAAGTTTTTTTGCACCTTGATCAACTACATTTGTGGCTTTGAACCTTTTCAACTTAAAACTTTTGCTCTATTCATTTTGAGTTTCTAATATTCTATAATGAAAAATTGAATTGAGAGTCTATAGAAAAAGACAATAAAAAAACAGCCTTAGTTTTTACTCATTAAAAAATTGTTTAGTAGAAGTAGGTTCAAAATTGAAGAGAAAATAAAACCTTTAATAGTTCTAAGATGGAATTGAAACACACTAATTGCAACAATGAGATTGTTCTAGCAAAAACTCTTGACCTTGTGAAATTTTTTTTTTTTGAAAAATCGTAAAAATTGAGCTCATAATTGAAGCCTACAAGTTATTTTTTCAAGAAGATGCTCTAACTGCCCAAAAAATAAGATTGTCCATAACTTTTGCATAACAAATCCAAATAGAATGAATCAAAGGTCTCCATGTAGATAAAAAAAATACAATCTATATAAAACAAAATTTTAAGCTTTTCTATTTTAAGTTTTTTTGAGGGTTTTGAACTAAAATTTGGACTTTTTGTGCCATAACTTTTGCTCCTGAGCGCTAGTTGAAATAAAAATATATTTTTGGAAAGACAATGTGTTTTTCCATCTTCTCAAAAAAATTCAAAAAAGCACAACAAATATTGAGACCATACGAACCTGCCCGAAATCCATTTTGTCCCTCGAGGGGTCAAAGGGACTTTAGGGATAAAAGGCGAGCTTGTTGAATATGGCAATTGTAAATTTTGGGCAGGTATGTGTGAATGAAGATTTCCATATTTTGGGCCCAAAATTTTATAGAAGGTGTGGACGAGGAATGTCTTTCATGTGCACTAAAATTTAAGACATTCGGAAATATCAATCAAGAGCTATGACCTAATATGTTACATTTTTGTAAACGGGTAGTTTGGATAGATTAAAGAAAATCGCTTTTTTAGGAACAAAAATTTGAAATTGATGTCCTGGATTTATATGTACGTGAAAAGCTTTGAATCATTCCATCTTGATCAATGAGTCAAAAGTTATGAATAGTTTTTGTTTGCAGGCAGTTATGCATTCTCAACTCTAAAATAAACTTTGAAGTCCTTTATTTTATTCAATTTTTTATATTTAAAAAAAATTCATTGGATGTAGATTTGTTTATTACAATATCAAAAGCATTGGGATTGGCATCTTTCAATTCCAGAACTAAGTTATTTGAATTTTTTTGTATTTTGAACCATTCTTTATTTATTTCTATTTACTATTCATTAGAAAATATTTGAACCTTGCAAAGGGCCGTTTAGAATTCAGCCATGGAGAACTGCAGTGCAAAAAATTAAAAAAAATTGAATGTATGTATTTTTTTTAAATTTTAAAACTTTAAAAATATTCTTGAAGTGAAAATCTAATGTGGCACAACTAGTGCCTCGTCATATTCATAAAAGAAAAAAATTTAAAAATTTAAAAACGATAAGCTCGAATCGCATTATTGTTGAAAAAACTTGCGGCCTTCTGTAGGGTTCAAATTTCTTGTAATGTTTTTCTTATATGTTGTATAATTCCAAATGATCTGAAAATTTTCAAGCATGTAGCCAACTTGCCTTGAAAAATGAATCCAAAGAACCACCACCATTTTGAACATTTTTTCATACAAATGAGAGCTTGTGAAGTTTAGCTACCCGATATATTGCAGGGTCATATAAAGGATTTATCTGCATTAGAGGGGATTTGAGGGCATTAGAAGATTGCGAATTCTTGAATTGTAGGAACTTCAAAAACTATGCCACATCAACAATGTGATGTGGTCAAGATATTGCCACATCAAAAAATATTGATTAATTGATTTTTCAATCATTTTTCAATCATTTTTTATTTTTTCAATCATTTTTTAAAAATTTGAAAATAAATAAATAAATTGTAAATCAAAAATTATGATTGTAGTGGCTAGTCTAACAAGGGGAACAACATAGGAAAAAGACTTGAAACAACCCTCCCTTGCCCTGAAATCCCCCCTAATGAATTTGAAGCTGGTATTTTGCAATCCATTGGGTGCAAAACTGTGAAATTGAAATAAACTTTGAAAAGTCCACTAATTATTAGCAAGGAAATGGAGGATACTTACAGAGTGCAGGAACTTTCAAATTTGCTTAACCCTTAAAGGACGGACGTAGTATCCCCACGGGGAAAGGCGGGGTGCAATATGTAGTGCTGGACCAAGGAAAAAAATATTGTTCATGCACATGTTTAGCTCCGGAAAAATTGTACAAACCAATATTGGATGCTACCCATTCAAAAATTGCGAAAAGGGTAGTGTGGCACAAAACACTTTCATATGAAAATCTTTATTATCTTCATAGAATTAGGGCTACCTAAAAATATGGAAGCAAATAAAGACACTAACTTTGACTTTCCACGATAATTGACATATGTGTGGTCACTTTAAAAAAAATCCGAATGAAAGGGGCAAGTACCCACTCACCATATGAGTTTTTTGTCATCCAAAGGAAAAAAACCGTCCCCCTCGTCTTGCAGGCCGGGGTGAACTCACCCCTGGCTCGTCCACTTAGTAAAACCCTGAATTTTTAATTTTCCGCGCGTGATAGAATTTGCAAGTTCTAAATTCATCATAACATTCACTACATAACATTCTTCACCTTCATTGGGGGGGTCCCTTCTGCTCCTCAAAATCTAGCCCCCCCAGCAACCAATCAGACTGACAATCAGTCTGTCATCCCACTCTCTCCCAATCGGCTAGCCAATTGCAGGGAAGGGATTATAACCTTGTTTTTCCCCAGGTATCTAGGAGGGCATTATACCATGCTTTAGAAAATGTTTATAGAGCCACTTGTCAACTATTTTTTGGTGCGAGAGAACTACTTGCAAGTCAAACTAAATTACTAGTGGCCCTCCATTAGTGTGCATTAATTTCAACCCAACTCTTTTCTTGCTGACATTCTAACAAATTTGAAATGTGACCTCGTAGCTAAGGTAGAACCACCCATTACCAACCAATACCCCGTAGCCAACCATAGATTGACTTATTTCCAACCAAGGCTAGAATGGGTTTTTTTCATCTTTTCAAAGTTGGGATTAAAAGTTCATGATACATGTTCCAAAGTAGTGCAAAAAGAAGTACGAAGCAGTGAGTGGAAAAGTAGTTTTGTGAATGATCAAAATTGGAAGAGTCTAGAGATCAGCTATGGATCCGGAGCACTTTTTGCCTTTCAAAATTCATAGTAATTTCAATTCATGCGATAAAATTACCAAAGATTTTGCAATCCTCAACATTTTTATCAACACACCTCTACAAATATTTACCTTGCATTCTATTACTTCATATTTGTCCAAATTCCTTATTTGGTTAGTTATAGGTGGTTCTACCTTACTGATATTCCACACCATTTCGTGGAGGGAAGGCAGTTAGTAATGCTGCTACTGAATGTTACTCCATATGATATTTGCAATCAAAGGCCCCAAATTAGTTAAGAGGGACGTACGAGGTAAATTTATAATGTCCCAAATAGGGGGCTTTTTATTTTACTTGCACCCCGTAATTACTTGAAGTGGCCGAGCGAGGGGGCCAACTGTCCTCAGGACATTCTTCACTGGCCCTTGGTCCTCCCCCCAGCTGGAGGTATAATGCCCTCCTAGATACCTGGGGGGAGAAACAAGGTTATAATCCATTGGCTTGCAGGTTGGGAGAGAGTGGGTGTCAGACTCACAATCAGTCTGATTGGTTTGGGGGGGGCCAGATTTTGAGGAGCAAAAGGGCCCCCCAATGAAGGTTAAGAATGTTATGGCAAGGGTTAATAAGATTATAGGCTCCATTAAGAGGGTAAATCTTAAGTTAGATTCAAAGAGGTGTACTCAGAATTAGACACTCACTCTGCTTGTGGTAGAGCACAGTGGGTCCGCTTAAGTGGGATTCCCGGGGGTGACTTAGGGATTCTAAATGTATATGCCGCAAATAGCGTACGCATTAGATGCGACTTATGGGAGACCTTGACCGCAACACTCCCAAGAGACTGTCGATGGATCATGACAAGCGACTGGAACTTTGTGGAAGCACAGTTTGACAAATCAAATCTGAATGGAAGGATTATCTCGATAGGGGAAAGCCGATGCTTCTCCCTACTCAAAGACGCCTTCGACATTTCCGACCACTTTCCAACCGAGGCACGGATAAAGTACTCATGGGACAACAGGAGGACCAGCAACCTCAGGTCTTTAGCAAGGTTAGACCGATGCTACTCGTTCAATCAACGAGGAGCAGGTCCGTCCCCAGTAAAAGAATACTTTATCAGAGGTGACTCTGCCCATTCAGATCACCACCCAATCACCCACACAGTCCAACTTTTGGCGTCCCCCCCGAAGCGCTCCTCATATACTATGAACAGCTTCTACCTCAGGGAGTGTGAAGTAAAAGAGGCCATTCAAAGGATATGGGGTCAGCACCAAGGGAAAGGATTCACCGGCAAGCTGAGGCAAGTGGTCAAATATTACAAGGTCTATTGTACCTCACGGGCGAAAGAGAGGAGAGAGGCAGAAATCCAACTCAGATTGGAGCTTGAGGTCGCAAACAGGGAACTACACCGCGATCCACACAACGCTCCAAATCAGGAAAAAGTCAAAACAATTAGTGACCGACTCGCAACCCACTGCAAACACAAAGCTGAGGGCCAAAGGATCAGAAGTAGGGTAAAATGGATGAAGAAAGGAGACGGTTGCACTAGCAAATTCTTCAAGGTGGCTAGACCCCACTTTGGAGTGTCCTGCATCACGGAGCTGGAAGACGAGCAAGGGATTACCCACTCCGATCAAGCAAGCCTAGAACGCATTTGCTCCAACTTTTTATCAATATCTTTACGATGCCCCCACCCGAATTGTCGAGCAGACTGATGCTGAACTTGTCGCCCTGTCTGGCGTCAGCGACAGACTCACAACTAGCATGAAGAACGCGCTGAGCAAGCCAATCTCCATGGACAAGTTAGATTTGGCTTTGCAAGGGCTTAGCTCAGGCAAAGCCCCAGGGCCTGACGGAGTACTCACTGAATTCTACAAGTGCTACTGGGACCTCATCAAACAGGACTTCCACTTGATGATCACCAAGGCAGTTGAGACAAAGCAGCTTCCAGCAGGCATCACCACTGGGCTGATTTCCCTAATTCACAAGGGGAACGAGAGGAAGAAGCTGACAAACTGGCGCCCAATCACATTGTTAAATGTCGCGTACAAGATCTTTGCCAAAGCACTGCAGCTGAGGATGCAACCAATTCTCATGGATATTATCGATGCCGACCAATCAGCATACTTACCGCTACGCTTCATTCTCGACAATATCATGCTGACGCACGAGACGATTGGATAGGCAAAGCACTCCAAGCAAGACTTGATCTTCCTCAAACTCGACTTCACCAAAGCCTTTGATACGGTTGACTGGGTATTCCTCTCACACACAATGTCAGCCTTAGGATTCCGCCCTAGCTTCGTCACCATGACTGAAATGCTTTTTCAAGGGGCGCAGGCATCTGTTAAAGTCAATGAGGCACGCTCACCAACGTTTCCAATCAGAAGAGGAGTAAGGCAGGGATGTCCTCTCACCCCCTACCGCTTCCTCCTGGTAGGCGAAGTCCTCAACACAATGGTTAAAAAAGGAGTTGGTGAAGGGTCGATAAAGGGCATTAAATTGCCAGGAGGGAACCGACAACAGGTCTTGGCCCAGTTTGCTGACGACTCATCTCCCACTCTGCTGGGGGAACGCGAACCAGTTATGGCCATGGTTTCTCTCTTAGATTGCTTCAGCAGTGCCACCGGACTGGTTCTCAACTGGCGGAAATCCTGCGGCTACTGGCATTCAGATGCAGTACCTGCCCGACCAGATTGGACTCAACGCTTGAATATCGTCTGGGTCATCCTAGGGAACATCAGCAAGCTCCTCAGCACTCCTTTCGGGATGGACATATCGACACACTCGGTAGATTCTTTTTTCCAGGATCGGATACTAAATCAGCTGCAAAAGTGGTACACTGCGAGAGTCAATTCAACAGGAAGGAGTGTAATTGTAAACAACGTCCTAGTGTCTTCTATGATATACTTTGTAGCCATCTGGAGAGGCACAAAACTGGGAATTAAGAAAGCCACTTCCGCCGTGCAAAGCTACATGTGGTCAAGAGGGATGCACCGAGCCAGGACCAAAGTGGCTTGGCTTCAATGCTGTCAACCAAGAGACAAGGGAGGACTCAACATCGTCAACCCCCAAGACGCTTGCACTGCCCTGATGATCAAATGGATCCTCAAAGCATGCGAACTAGGCAGCTCAAATCTACACGAACTTCTCAGACACAGGTTGAAGAATTTTCAGCCCTATGCTCGGGGTAACTGGGCCCCAAGTCTTGAATTCTTCACAGTACCGAGATTTCAGATCCACAAGGGCTCCTCAGGTTGGAACAGAGCAGGTGAATCGTGGAAAAAAGTGCTACACGAGATCCTCCCCATTCAACCAAGGACCCTGGAAGAAGTCATCGGAGAATCCTTCTGGTGGTCTCGGTTTGTCCAAACCATTGGCTCGGGATTTTCCAGCGCTCGCGCCGCCCAACTTCACAAGCGCGGCCTACGGCAAATCAGGGACGCTCAAATACAGGGTCAACTGATCTCTGCCCCAGAGGCCAAATTCAGATTTGGTCTTAAGGATGAAGAATTTGGAGCCTGGCGGACAATCTTATCTGCAATCCAGAACCAATGGCCCAATCTCCTCACCAGCTCCTACCCTTGTGCCACCGAAGGGGAGTGGGTAGGGTGGTACGAAAACGAAGACAGCAACCTTCCGCAGGTGGTGGCCCAGCTAGCTGACGGAGAAACTGCCACCATCGGAGAAGCAGCCTCCACCTGGCCAACAGAATGGGCAGAACCCGGCTTTACGGTCATGCCCACAGCACGTATCTTTCACCCAATCGTCAAAACCGGAGGCGCCACCACTCATGACGTGAGGACAGGCCGGTTTCACAGAGTTAGAGTGGCCTCGATCAAAAGAGGCCCCCTGAGCACTTCTGTTTTCCTTTTTTACGGACGAATCGATAGACTTGAGTGGGACCCAGGGAAATTTGATTAGAACAGTGAGGACACTCGAACACCCCTGATGAGCTACTCGGCGAGCTTAGGTCGTCACTTACTGAGGCGAACACACGTGATCCCCAATCCGGTGGTGAAGAAATGGTCTAGTGCTTTACCTCGTGACTTCAGGCTCTTATGGAGGACGGTGTGGCCCAAAGAGAGAACCCGGAAAGAAGCGGGCTTCCTATGGCTCATCTGGCACAAGGCGGTAGTAGTGAACCACTGGAGAGGGAGAATCGACGACACCATCGACACTAGATGCCCTGTATGTCCAAGAGGCTCCAAGGAGACTGTTCTCCATCGCTTCTGGGAATGCGTCTCCGCCCAGAGGGCGTGGCAGTGGGCTACGCACATGATGAACACCCTCCTCGTCGGACGAGAAGCCGAAGGACCTTGGCGCCCCTTATCTTGGAGGCAAGGGATTTTCTCGGGCAGAATTCCAAGAAAATTCAACCCGATTAAGAGAATCTGGCTTGAACTTAGGACCACTGTGCTTTGGGCCTTATGGCTCCAAAGAAACGACAAAGTCTTCAACAACCAAGAATGGACTCCGGAGAGGTTGCTCCACCACATTTGGAATAGGATCATCGACTATGGGCGAGCCAAGTGGGCCGAAGTCACTCGGACGAAAAAAAGATCCCCCGATGCTCAGAAGCGAATCCTGGAGAGCTTCATCGATCGTAGGTGCCGCCAGAACCTCTTCGCGACCATGGTCAACGGCCAACCGCACTGGGCCACCACCGGTCCCTACGCCAGATTCGCCTTCCAGCCTCCTTGAACGTCTCCTCGGGCTGGAGTTGTGGTCTCGCCCCTCTTCGTGCCGGCCACCAGTCGCCCCGGCCTCTGCCTGTGCTGCGCCAGTCGTGACCTCCTTCCTCGCCCATTCGTGTCTTGTCTTTCGCGTCCTTGTCTTTTGTCTTGTCCCTGCCAGGCCGCTTGTGGCTGGCGGTTTGTTTCTTTTCTCCCTGCAATGAAATTCCGTTTCATTTGTGTCAAAAAAAAAAAAAAAAGAATTAGAAACTCACAGACTCGTGTCCATAATGAGACTCACGTGCAGTCGTGCTCGTGCCATGAATACAATTGATGGTAGCCTGGCATACTTCCCCATGCTTAAGAAAGTAATGAAATAATAAAAACTGGCTTACTGGCAGACTGACCCACAGAATCACTGGTAAGACGGCTTCCACCAATGAAGTTCCTCTGATTTGTTCCAGAAAGAAAAGGAGAATCATCGGTAAAACAAATAGAAGACAGTAAGGTCCTCCTGCCATGTGCATCGGTCTGGTGGAAAAAGCGCTAAATGACAAGAAGTGACCACCGATTCTCTTGCCGGCCTCGGTGAGCGGAGAAGTCGGGTTGCAAGCTTCACCGATATCGGTGGACAAGCCCATTGGTGGAGAGTGGTGGAGATTGGTCAACTTGAAGGGAATCCACTACGTGTTCCATTTTTAGTCGCTCTCTCCTCCACCCAACCAATCCACATAGCAGGACAATTCTGAAATTTGCACTGTAGCTCCCCGGAGAAGCTGCACCGGACCGATGTACATGGCAGGAGGCCCTAAGCTATGCTCAATTGCTCACTTGTGCACCTATAATAAGGTAGGAGGTCCATAAAGGGATCATCTAAGAGCATCCCCATTAGGTCTTCCGTATCCTTTTCCCTACTTTATTTCAAGACCTCGTATACAGATGAGACCTCGCGAGGCTCCAGATACAAAACTGGGGAGCAGCTTTTGGAGACCTCTATAAAATTTGGGGATACAAAATGCGGAAAAGCTTGGTGCGGTGAAGGTTCCGTATCCCTATCTGTACTTGAGGTCCTCTCCCTAAATTTTTAGGGATACGGAACTCACTGGTGGGGTTGCTCTAAGTGCTAAAACATTTTGGGGAGGTAAAACATCTTGAAATATTGTCCAGGGAATTTTATTTGAAAGATAAAGACAAGAGGAAATGGAGTCTAACCCGAGTTGTTTCATATTTTTTGGAGCTTTGTGGAATTAGTTATGAATTTTTGAAAGTCAAATGTCATAGGGCTCTAACAGCAACCACCTCCTAGAATGTACATAGTTTGTACATTTTGGTACATTGAAGAAAGCAAAATGTACCTCTGTATCATGTTTGGCTCAAAATGCCTCGTCGGAGTTTGAGCCTCCTACCTTAGTTATTAGTGTGCCCTGTGTTATTGCCACAATCAAAATAAAAGTAAAACTAGCTTTCTATTCTCTTCAATAAAAAATAACTTCAATATTTTCATAACTTTCATAGCAGAGGTCTAAATGCCTCGAAACAAAGCTCATGCACCCTTCCTTGTTGAGCACTTCCAATGAGTACCAAGAACGCGACCGAAAATKCATAGTTCAAGAGATCTCACTATAACAAACAAACAAAACAAAACAAAACAAACAACATAAATAAATAAAACAAAGCAAAACAATCAACCTAACATAAAGGTATGGATTACTTACAATTGAGCATAATTATTATTATTAACTATAACTTATTTTACTAAATCTTACTGGCAATTATAGAGGATTTCAAAGCATTGTAGCGTACATTATTTAGACTACATGAAAATAATTTATGAATTTTAATTGCTAATGTAGGAGGTTTGTAAAGCACCCATCTAAATTTTGGGGAGGTGAAACTTCTTGAAATATTTTTTAGTAAATTTTCCTTAAAAGACAAGAGAAATTAGCATCTAACCCAAGTCTTTTCATATTTTTTAGAGCCTGGTGGAACTAATTATGAATTTTTGAAGTTGAATGGCATAAGGCTCCAAAACCACCCGCTTCTTGAAATGTTCACTATTTGTGGATTCATGTAAAGATAAAAAAGCAACATGTTCAATATTGTACATTTGAGGAGGTGGGTGGTTTTAAAGCCCGAGCAAATTTCGAGTCTCCTACCTTATAGGCTGGTGAGAGTTTTGGATGAAAAAAATTTAAAAACTCCCAATTTTTGATGCATTGTTCGAAATCAAAAATTAATTTTTTTTTCTTGGAATTTCAACCATTCAAAAGAGTATAAAGCAAGTATAGCAACATGCTTCATTTTAAAATGGCCCCAGCATAGCTAACAAAGTTTGACTTATCTTAGAGTGTGATTTGAGATTAAAATTTGTTTTCTTTTGGACAATTGTATGCCATATTTTATCAATTACTTACATGATAAATTTCAAAATTTGATGAATGTTTATGCAAAAGATGCCCAAATTCCTCAGGTTGTCAAAAGAATTTAATCTCTAAAAGAACAAACTACTTATTTTTTGGCAACATAGTGATTATAGGCAGCTCACTATAAATGGAGTTTTTATTTATTTTTCTTCAAACATTTCACACAACATGTGTCCAAGGAGTAGCTTTAAAGTCCAACAATTTTCATATCTATTTACAAGATGGTTAAAAAGTTATTCCATGAAATGTGATTTTTAGTGGTAGGTAGGCAGGCTAGGCAACTCAGAAAACTTCTTTAAAAATCACTTTTCTAAAATAAATAAATTGGAATTGATTCTCTAGAACTATATAAACATGGAAAGCTTTGAATCATTCCATTTTGATCAATGAGATGAAAGTTATGAGGAGTTTCAATTTGTGGGTAGTTATGGTTTACAATAAATTGTAAGCTTAAGTTTTATAATCTAGAATAGTAGAATCATTAGGAAAATTTTCAGCCTGCTCAAGATTGTTTAACCCCTAAAGGACCAACATGCATTTTTTGGCAACATAAAAATTTTGGGCAGGTACGTGTGACTGGAGATTTGCGTATTTTGGGCTGAAATTTTAATAGAATGTCAGGACGAGGAATATCTTTCATATGCACAAATTTCATGACATTCAAAAATATGAGTCAAAAGTTATTGCATAATATGTTGTTTGTTTCTCAACTCGGGCAGTCTGGGCAGATTTGAAAAAATCACTTTTTTAAGAAATAAAAATTTGAAATTTGTTTTTCTGATTTATATGTACTCAAAATGATTTGAATCATTGCATTTCAATAGTTGAGATGAAAGTTATGAGGCTTTTTAGTTTGCGGGCAGTTATGGAATCCCAACACAAAAAAAAACTTTGAAGTCCTTTATTTTACTGAAATTTCAATATTTCTGAAAAAAAATAATGCTATTGGATGTAGATTGTTTATTACAACAATTCAACCCTTTGGATTGGACTTTTTTAATTTTAAAACTAATCTATTAACAATTTAGTATTTTGAATCATTCTCTACTTCTTTCTACTTACTATTTTTTTCCTACACGTTGTATAACTCCAAATGATCTGAAAATTTTCATGTATGTAGCCAACTTGACTTGAAGAATGAATCCAAAGAAGCACAACCATTTTGGGCATTTTTTCATAATGATTTGACCTTGTGAAGTGCAGCTGCCCGGTTTTTCGCAAGGCCAAAAAAAGGATTTTTGCCACTTTAAATGCTATTATCTTGCAATCTACATGGTGGAAATTTCTGAATTTTTTTCGACATATTCTCAAACTAAAGTACTACAAGATCCTACGGTTACATGTGTCAAAAAATGATATTTTTCAAAATTTTGATACTTATACTAGAAATGGCAGTTTTGAAGTATTTTTGGTGAGAATATAGTCAAGGAACTTTAGGGGTTAAGACTTCATCTTCGGCACTCCCACAGTGCTAATATAGAAAAATATATAAATATTTTTCTTTCAAAAAATTTTTTTTGAATTTTTTTTTAAATAGTCAATCTGATGTGGCGCTGATGTGGCACTAGTAGTACCACGTCAAATTCCAAAATTTTCATTAAAAATTTTTTTTTTTATTATTGATTTTTTCTGTAAGGGTGCAAAACTTGCAATCTCTTTGAGGGCTGATAATTTTCCTTATGTGAGTTGAGGGTTTGGAAAAAAACTCCAACAATACTGTAGTCTAGATTTTTGTTTATCCACAAAACCCAAGACTATAGTATAGGGGTTCTAAATCTCAGGGAATGGTCAAATAGTCTAACGTTAAGGTAACTAAAGTCACTTGTATTCTAAAAGTGAATAGAATATACAAAGGTTTGACACTCCATTACACAAACACAAGGGCGATTTGTATACACTGTTATTCCCAAAAGTACAATTTGCTGGCCAGTCCTTAATAATGCTATGGATGCATGAGTGCGGTCCCGGTCCTATATAGTGTGCTAGGGGAAATATTAGCAGTTTGTCAGGGCAGACCAGCAATTCGTCTTATGCATGCACTATCCGACTTAATCATTGCAACAAGATAGTATTTATATAGTATATAGATATATTTTGGCCACCATTCATTAATTACCATGAAGTTCTTTTACCATTGAGCAATTTGGCCGGTCACTAATTAAATAGCCTAATCACTATTTTAGATGAGTAACAAATCCGTCCCAGTCCTAAAGCAATTTGTCTCTAATCTAATGCAAGGGCATGATTGTGTTATGCAATCTTGAATTGCTCCTCTTTACTGCACACATCCAAGGCAATTCGTCAATGTACACAATATACATCCATTAGATACATATTTTGGTTCACCTTAATTCCTTCCACACTCTGTTTTAGTTATAAGACAACCATAAAAATCAATTTGACTGAGTGATCATTTCTAAATTCCGTACCAACTCGCTCACTTAACTATTTGCCAGCACCAGACTACTCAGCAACTAGCCTCAGTTTTATATCAAGCCTCCATAACCACACACACCGACAGGTTGGAAAAAAAATCAACTGGTTTCCCTCTTCCACTCATCTAATTGCTCAATATTCAATTTCCACTCACAAATTGCCCAATCCTCAATTTCTACTCATCACATAGTTTAACGAATTCGTACTAAAATAATTTGATTAAATTACAAGTCCCTTCTTCTATCAACCTAATTCCCGTGCACAACAAATAGTTTGACAATTAGCTAATCGACAGAATCTCACCAAAACTTCAGATTGTGGATAAAATAGATTTATACAATTCTAGCAATTTGACAATGCTAACTCCCAGTAAATTCCAAGCATAAAGCCACCAGCTATAGAATTCTAATTACTTCATTCAACCCCATTAGGTTGTCATACTTAATTATTTCATATTCTATAAAATTCCAATATAATTAATCAATAGGTTGGAATAGCAAACTTCCTTGGTTTGATTGACCATTGATTCAGCAATTTGTCCTCGCGTTCCTGCTACACTCCAATTTGCTCAGCACTCCATAGCAATTTGCTAGTCCTTCACTCCAGCGCAGCAAATTGCTTCCCACTCCCAGTACATCGATTCGCCTGTTGATCCGCCATCTCCAGCTCTGATCACCACTCCAACACCGCAGACAGGCAATTTGCTAATAGAACTAATCACTCCGATTAATTTCAGCAACTCGATTTGAACTACAACTGCAATTTGATGATACACAATTTCTTCACAAACTTCTCAAGCTCTCAAACACCCTCGGCCAAAGGCTCACAAGATCCTTGATCATTTAATTGATCACGCTGTTACAGTCGATTTGCTAGTACACTCACTCACTCAATCGACAGACAATTCGCTCCACAAGCCTACTGGAATTTTAATCCGTAACTAGAATTAACAATTTGACTAGTGTCCCAACTTTCAGTTGCCACCACAGGAGGAACAAGATCACAATTTGGACAATCTGCATACGTCCAATAGCTAGATCCAGTTTCCAACCGTACCAATAGTCGAATTGCTCACACACACTTACACCCGTATCAACTCACAATTACCAAGAATAACACCCTGTGGCAAACAATTTGTCAGTTGTATACAAGTCCGGTCTAATCACTAGACTACTCACTGTCAATTAGCTTTCAACTTAATTAATTTCCACACAAATATATAGCCACACACAAATATACAAACCAATGACACAACAAACTCCACCAAAAATCCAATTACTGGATTTGAGTTGCTCACTGCAATCACTGCAGCTTACAAGCAAATTGATTGAAAAGACGAATTGTTTTATATTATAAAAGTATTCACAAAGAAAGCTTGATAATTTTACAATATTCAAAAGAAAACCGTGTAAACTGTGTGTAACGAATTGCCTTGGCTATATCTAAATGGTGAAGAGATGACTATTCAATTGAAAGGTTCCAAAAACAAATTGCCACGCTTCACATCTAGCTAAGTATGTCTTTTTGAATCTATTAGGCAATTAAGCACTACACCAATGGGAAAAAGATTGAACAAATAGCCTTCTATTCACATTGCAAAAGACAAATAGCCAAAACTAAAAATTCTAAGCGTTCACAAATACCCATGTGATTTTTATTATTTAAGAAATTATTAAATTGAAGTAGGTATGACATAGAAGAAAAGGTAAATTGTTTCAAATAGATTTGAAACACATTAATCCCAATGGTGAGATTGTTCTATGAAACAAATTGAACCATGTGAATTTTTTCTTAAGTTGTAAAAATTGAGTTCAAAATGAATCCATAAAAATTATTTTTTTCAAGAATTTACTAAGATTGCCTACAAAACAAGAAGCTTTATTAATATTACATCACTTATCCAAAAAGAATGAATCAAATCTTTTTATGTAGAAAAATTATAGTCTACGAGAAATAATTTTAAGAAAAACTAGTTTAAGCTTTAAGTTTTTGTGTTTTTTGGATTGCTTACCTAGCTTTACTTGTTTTGGGCTTGGAAGAATACATTTTTTTTCTCCTAGGCACAAATTGAAATGAAAATTACATTCCTTGGAAACTAAATAGTTTTCTATCTTATAAAAAAAATTTCAATTTTTTTTGCCAAAATTGAGGTCATGGGTACTTGCCTTGAACATTCAAAAGTTTCCAAGAGGACTCTAAGGACTTTAACCCCTAAAGTTCCTTGACTATGTTCTCACCAAAAATACTTCAAAACTGCCATTTCTAGTACAAGTATCAAAATTTTGAAAAATATCATTTTTTGAAACATGTAACCGTAGGATCTTGTAGTACTCTAGTTTGAGAATATGTGGAAAAAATTTCAGAAATTTCCACCATGTAGATTGCAAGATATTAGCATTGGAAGTGGCAAAAATCCTTATTTTGGCCCTGCGAAAAACCGGGCAGCTGCACTTCACAAGGTCAAATCATTATGAAAAAATGCCCAAAATGGTTGTGGTTCTTTGGATTAATTCTCCAAGGCAAATTGGCTACATACATGAAAATTTTCAGATCATTTGGAGTTGTACAACATATTGGAAAAATATAGTAAGTAGAATGAAGTAGAGAATGATTCAAAATACTAAATTGTTAATAAATTAGTTATAAAATTAAAAAACTCCAATCCAAATGGTTGAATTATTGTAATAAACAATCTACATCCDDTAGCATTATTTTYTTTCAAAAATATTGAAATTTYAGTAAAATAAAGGACTTCAAAGTTTTTTTTGGTGTAGGGATTCCATAACTGCCCGCAAACTAAAAAGCCTCATAACTTTCATCTCAACTATTGAWATGCAATGATTCAAAKCWTTTTGAGTACATATAAATCWGAARAACAAATTTCAAATTTTTATTTCTTAAAAAAGTGATTTTTTCAAATCTGCCCAGACTGCCCGAGTTGAGAAACAAACAACATATTATGCAATAACTTTTGACTCATATTTTTGAATGTCATGAAATTTGTGCATATGAAAGATATTCCTCGTCCCGACATTCTATTAAAATTTCAGCCCAAAATATGCAAATCTCGAATCACACGTACCTGCCCAAAAATATTATGTTGCCAAAAAACGCATGTTGGTCCTTTAGGGGTTAAGGGATAATCGTAACATCAGCTACTAACCAACCGGTCATCAACCGACAGCTAACAAAAATAATTAACTACATTAGATGGTTTTTGAGGCCTTCAAAAGATTGCAAGTTTACAGATTATGGAAACTGTGTGGAAATTCACTAAACTTTGCCACATAAACAAATTGACATGGTCGAAAGATTGTTACATTGAATAATAATATTTGAATTAATATTTGAATATTCATTATATTTTAAAATAAAATTTTAAAAAAATTTAAAAGTAATTTTAAAAGTAATTTTTTTTTAAAATTTAAAATAAAATAAAAAAAATTAATTATTAATCATTTTGGCCACCAATGGCTGGGTTCCGAATATTGAGAACGGGCTTGAAACAATCTTCTCATACCCTGAAAAAACATCTAATAGAAGAATTTAGAAGAAAAAATAACATACATCTTCTAAAATAGTTATGAAAGTGCCTACTACAACTAAATGGCCCACATCACAATAACACATGTAAAGCAAGGCATACACTTCAAAAATCTATTCCACCACTTTCTTCATAGATTTGAAGCACCTTCATTTCACCTTCAATTAGTATTTTTGAGAATGGTAGAGTTCCAACACCTCTCTTAGAACTCGACGGTGAAAAGTACAAAGCCCAAAAGTACTTATTATTTCTTGGCTTCTTAACAAAAGGAAGGAGGCTTTGCATTGACAAAAGCTATGTGAAAAGAAGTTTGAGGAGGACTTTACTTGAAAAATAAAGAGTAAGCTTTAGGGAATAAGCCTTTCAAAGTGTAGCTACATGTTTTATTTAGATAATAGAACACATCAATATAAGGAGTTCTGAATCTTCTATGTCAATAGAATGAATATGTTTTGCTTTGTTGAGTTTCTTGTACATCAATAGATATTGAATTGTGTAGGGGCTGAACATCATGTTTCAATCATCTAAAATTATTCTACAATGAGTTCCTTTAATTTTTCGGTCCCCTTCATACCCCTATTTAGTGTAGCTTGTTCACTTATTTGGCTTGTCAATTGAATGAATACTTATAGCATCCCCATTGTGCATTGCCAAAGGCTCAAACCCGGGGATTGGTTGGGCCCAACCCAATTTAATTTCCCACAGTACATACAGCAAAGCCAAAAAGTTGGCTGGCCACGGCCACATGTAGAGAGCAAACGGCCAAATGGGTAGTCTTGGCCGTGACTTGGTATGGGTTGATTTTGTCCTTATTCACATATTTTGAGGTACTTTAGAAACATTTAATGCTTCTCGATCCTCTAGGCGGATGAGGTGGTGCCCTTGGGGGCCATGTGGACTTGGTTCCCATGTCTTGAGGCAGAGTTGCGGCGGGGTGCTTGCCATAAAAAAAGGCCCGGTTCACTCATTGGACACGCCAAGTGAGGGCATCCCGTCCCTATTGGCCGGGTGCATAGTGGGGATGCTCTTACTCAATAGCTTCTTAATGGTATGGTGGTCCCAAGATATTAATGCAATTTTACACAAAAAAAACTAAAAACTTGGCACACTATTTTGGTGCCACACAGTTGAGCATGGATGGCAGTACATAAAATGAACAAAGTGTCTTGAAAGCATTGACGTTCTTACACCAATCTGTCTCTACAGTGGAACCCTAAAGCGATTTAGGAGATTCATAGCTGAGTCGCTTCTCACTAAAAATGATCTAATGTTAGTAGCCAAGTTAGCTCCACGGTTTGTCGTTCTTGACTTATTTAGCTCATCTCACATTTTGTCGCTATTTCAGGGAATGAAAAGCAAAGGGTTTTGCAGTAGTGGAATGAGTTTCTAATTATAGGCAATCGGATCGTACCTTCAACTTATTGTCATCAACTGCCAATTCACATTGATGGCGATCCGCTTAAACCAATTGGGAATGTACTTTAGGTCTTTGGCGACTACAGGTAGAACCTCTCTTACTGCATATCCTCTTTGTGCAAAACTTGCAGTAGTAAAGTTTGTTGGTGGGGCCAATTTGAAGAGCATTCTTTGAAAAATAGTGTACATCTCTAAATGGCCATTCATTGCACCTCTCTGACATCATGCATAAACCTCCATTAATGCAAAGTTCCGGCACTAAGAGAGGTTTTACCTGTGATTATCTGCAAAATTGAGATCAAACTTCAAACACATGAATCTGGGAAATTAATTCCTTGCTACTGCAACGCAAGTCGCTCATGTATTATAAGGAGCATATATAACACCATGTGAAGTAGAACTTGACCTTCACGTAATAGAGAACAGGCCCTACAGGGACAATTATGCCTTGGCAAGTGTGCCTAGGCTGTGCGAGCCAGGGCATAATCAGCCCTGTAGGGCTTGTTCTCTTACATTAAAATATGGGGAGGCCAAACAGAATTGGCATGTTGAATCATTGACCGAATTCTGCCTGGGAATTTGCCTCTACATTCGCAGAGTAAGCCTCCCCGGATTTTAATGTTGGACTTTGGAACTTGGTACTTGTGATTAGAGAGGCTTAAGAACCCGTGGTCTCTCCCTTGCACAAGAGTAGCATGTTCCGCTTAGCAACACAATCAGGAGCTTACTGATTGCTGCAACACAAAAAGTTTCGAATTGTGCTTACCGGTGGCGTGTGGAATTCAGCGTCCGGTTGGTAACGATTCTGAGCTTTGATCCAGTCCCGTAACCAGTCCCGCTGCATAAATCACGAAGAAAATAAATCATCCACAGATAGCTCAGCCATGCTTGCTCTTGCAAAACAAGCATATCTTCTCTCTTTCCAACACACTGACTCCTGCTCATTGTATGAGAAGGCGACCGCCTATTACTGCCGAAACGACAGGAGCACCTCAACAACTGCGGAAGGACGTTATGAAATTAATTTCAAATAGCATCTTGCGTACGTGTGTGGCCTTGGGATGAGAGTGCGCACGACGAGAATTCCATAACGTTCTAAGCGCTATTAAAATAGCAGACTCTGCCTTCTTTCTCAAGCAAGTGAGTGACGCTAGATGACTGTCTGTAAAGGAGAGATGAATTAAGCTTAGTCAGTGTAGCAGCTTGAGCATCTCTTCCACAACAACCGCTACTTAGAGCATGACGCCATTCCCACCAGATGATGACCATCTCTACATCTGAGAAAAGCGCATTAGTGATCACATGTTTATAGCTTCGCTTCTTCATCAAGTAATTCTTAGAATCATGTTCACATTTCAAGTATGATTCTAAGAGAAACTTTTCACGACTGGAAGCATTAGATGTTTTTTCAGCCCTGCAAGAGCCTGTTTTGGGGGTGTTCCCTGCACAGAGAACCAGCGACTGTTGGTCTGAAATTTTGAATTTCATTATTTTTTCTTTTTCTTTTTCTTCAGAAATCTTAGAAAGTATGAAGAAACTAAAAATTGATTTAAAAAATTATTATTATTTCAATTATTTTTAAAAAATAATTAATAAATGATTAAAATAATTAATTAATTAGTATTATCTGATATGGCAGTCTCTTTGCCACGTCAGACTGCCTACATGGCAGAGTTTCCAGAGTTCCCAATGTGTTCCCACAGCCCGGGAACTCGCAGTCTTCTAGACGGTCCAAAAAACATCTAATGCGAGAGAAACATTATGTGTTTGGAATTTAGGGCTTTTATTTTGGACCAATGTCCCCCCTCTTGCCCTCACTACATAGGCTAGAGTTTGGAGGGATGAAGCCAGAGAGGTCAGATTTTTGACAATTTGGCGAAATTTCGCCAAAAATAAAAGCCCTGGTTTGGATCTAGAAAATTCTTTCCAACTTCATTTGCAAATACAAAGGATCAATGGTAATACTCTTAGTATGGTAGAGGGACATGTAACCAATCAAATAAGCAATTATGGACATGATCTAGGGTAGTGTTAGGCAAAACAAATATTTTCAGAGGTGCATTGATGGAAATGATGGAAATTGCAAAAACTTGGGTAACTTATCTCTTACAATGAAATTACTATGAATTTTGAAAGGCCAAAGTTGGGCTTGATCCATGATCAACATCTAGAATCATCCAATTCCGATCACTCAAGAACTACTTTTCCGCTCATTGCTTCCTTCTTTCTTGCTCACTTATGTGTCATGAACTTATTGGTCCAAACCTTGAAAGAATCAAAAACATGCATTCCAAGGAGAAAATGGAAATCTATTCCAGCCTTGGTCGGAAATACAACACCCTATTGATTGCTGATGGGGTGCCGGTTAGAAATGGACTGTTAATGCAAGAAATTGACACTGATGCTCACAGGAAAATCGAATATGTAAACCATGCGCACAAGAGACACCAATTCAAGTCGAACACTTTGCAACGCTTGGCGGAATTCGGCGATGCTCGCTGACAAGCTTCTTCTCCAACAAAGACTCTAGTAAGTAAACAGACATTTATGATACAATTTGAAGAAAATGATATTTTTCATATGGCTAATTTTTTTGTCAAAGAATGAAGGCCAACGTGACAAAACAGCAAACATTTAATGACACCTCTTTAATGCGCCACAACTAAGATGCAACTTCATGCTCCTAGCTGCAATTTGAACTGCAATTCAAGGTGCTACACTAAAAATCTTTGTTGCGAAATCAAGAGTACGGCGCAATTGATTATCTGTCATAACAGCAATCTAAGGTGAAAACACCCAAAACCGTCAAAAGAAGGAATTCGGCGTAGTTGGAGGCTACTTTTCCAAGAAAAAAACAATTTTATGGTGGCAACAATGGACAATCACTAATTTTCGTAAAAAAACTTAGAATGTTTGGACAAGAAATGTAATTGCTATGACTTTTCAAAGTGAAAACTTATTAGGCCACTATAACTTGGTCATAAAATTGAAATCTAGAGAAGCATGAGTCAACCAATTGCAATTAAGTATGGAATTGGTTTAAATGTACGTTGGAAAACATTTTCAATAGAAATTTACTTGACAAGAATGGGTACAAGGATGTTTTTGGGTGCCTTTCATGTTAACACCAAACATTTCAACTTGTGGAGTTTACCTCCAAATCTCTCTTTTGAACACAATCAATTGGAAAAGGTAGCACCAATGTAAAATACGCCCTCCAATTTAAATGCCTTTTCTAGTGAAATATGTTTTTGTGAACTGAGGACGCAATGCAAGGTCTTTGTATAAAGTAGTTACACCTAAAGAGGTCTGAATAAGCAATTCGATATTGTTTTTCTAATTGAATTGTCTAATTTTGGATGGGTCTTGATGGAAGTTAAAATGGTATTCAAGAATCTCTTCTTATGCATTTATTGGACACCAAATGAATTAACTAGGAATTTTAAAAGCTATGGAAATTGGTGTTTCTTAAACAAATCCTAGAGTCTTATGAATAGATGGAATACGTTTTAGGCAAGACTTCACAAAGGGTGGATTTAGAAAGGGGTTACAATTATGTGTCATTACCTTATATTGAGTTTGATTCTTTGGTTAAACCTTCACTTGTTGGTTTTGTGCACCTATGCCATCACAATACTATACAATAATTGCACCTTTTGTGACATGTTTTCAAACCCGACCCAATTTGCATTTTCTCACCTCAAATGAATATCCTCCATTCATAAGAGTATTAGGTCAGTTTTAGAAACACCTATTTTTCAACACCTCAAAAACTCATTGTTTTTTTTACAAGGTTTCCAAAAAAAAGCATTCTAAAAAAAAATCTAAAAATCTATTTTCACTACTAACAAGATCCTACAAAAATTTCAAAGAATTGAAACCAACTCAAAACCTTATTTGGACAATATTAGGTATAGGACAATCACTAAGGCAAAGGGAATTTTTGGGAAGAAAAAAGAAAGGCTCACAAGGAGAGTGAAGCCCAACAAGGAATACTTGCTTTTTTGCGAGAATTTCCAACAACAAGGAGATTGCCTGACGTAACAAGTCCATCTAGAAATGGATGACTTATGTGAATGATGAATGAAAAATCCATAGTCACCAACTACATGGATTTCAAGTGTAAAGAGGAGATTATGGGAAATGATCTACCCACCTTTTTGTCCACCATTTTGCCAAACAAGGTGAACTAACCCCCTCATTGCCCCTGTCACAAGGTAAATGTAAAAATTGCCCCTTATTTTGTGCTGCATCAATTTTGTATTTCTTCACTTCCCCTAGTTAATATGGGGCCTCTGATTGCAAATATGAATTCAAAATTTGAAAATTTTGTCATACGTGGCAGAAAAAAGAATTTCAGTGTTTTTCCCAGGGGTAAAAAAGGAGCAATGATGGGCTGAGGTCACCCTGGCCCCTTTTTGCCAGCCTTTTTGAAGGAGACATTTCTTGGCAGCGGTTTTCGTGCTGACAAAAACTGGTGGAGATGCCCAAACACTGTAAGCAATGTGCTTGGGAGTATGGTGGTAATTGACTTTGAAATCTGACCTTCAGAGACTTAAACAATCAAGTGGTTTCTTCCAGTGAAATTCCTACCACTAAGTTACTGTATATCCATAACATTCAGTACCATCGGTCCGGTGCAAGTTCTCCTGGAAGCTACAGTTCCAAACCATTAATTGTCCTGCTATGTGGACCGGTTTGGTGGGGGGAGAGAGCGACTAAAAACGGCACACGTAGTGGATTCCCTTCAAGTTGACCAATCTCCACCACTCTCCACCAATGGGCTTGTCCACCGATATCGGTGAAGCTTGCAACCCGACGTCTCCACTCACGGAGGCTGGCAAGGCAATCGGTGGTCACTTCTTGTCTTTCAGTGCTTTTTCCACCGGACTGATGTGCATGGCAAGAGGCCCTAATTGCCTTCCCCCACAAAATGGTGTGGAATAATCCACACCATATCAGTAGCTATGAGGCCACATGTCAAATTTGTCAGAATGTTAGCAAGAAAGGAACTAGGTTGAAACTAATGCACACTAATGGAGGGCCATTAGTAATTTAGTTTGTTTTGCAAGCTCAAGTTTGCAAGTAGTTCTCTAGCACCAAAAAGTAGTTGACAAGTGGCTCCATGAACATTTTCTAAAGCATAATATGTGTTTAGTGGTGTCAGGTTACCATGCATTCAAATTTGGCCCTCCAGATTTGGATGGATGATGCTGAAGAAATGAAAGGGGTGGTTGGCTGAAGACTACTGAATGTTATGTCACATTCCAATTGCAGGACGTTAAATCCTCCATTCAAAGTGGGCCCAACAGGCTGGAATTATCTTGGGTAAAAGCGTTGGAACTTTTTATTTTTCACATAAATTTTTTTTTGCAAATTCTGAATTCATATTTGCAATTAGAGACTCCAAATTAAGAGACTCCAAATTACCTAGGAGAGGTCTACACCATACCCTAGACACGGCTCAAAATAGGGGGCTTTTTTTACATTTACCTCTGGTGAGTCATTGTGGGCCCACTTCGAATGGAGGATTTATTCCAATTTCCATTGTCCAAGGTCTTTGTCCTAAAAGTTACAATCATGTTTGCACTTTTAGAGTTCAGTTTAGACCTTCAAATTTGACATTCTTCAGCAATAGGATGATGTGTTGTCTTTAAAGACAAGATAATGTGTGATTAATCTTTACACGTTGGATGGGTCACCGCGGAAATCATGAATTTTGATACCTTGAGAATCATTGGTTTAAAAAATTCAAAAGCAAGCATTGGAAGTCAAACGACTAGTGTAGAATATCTTCTCATTCAACCCCTAATTCTTTGAACTAATAGTTGCACTTCTGTCCTACACAAAAAGATGCTCTCTCATTCATCAACCAGAAAATGGCCTCAACGTTGTTTATGGATTAAGTCACCTTATAGACAACGGACAAGAGCAGTCTATGCTTATTTCAGAGGAGGCGCACAACAACATTGTAGAGCAATATGATGAAGGAAATGCATTGAGTGAAGAGCTATCATTGAAGATCAATGATACAAAACATTTAGAGGGTTGCTTCACTATGTTGTTGTAGGGCTGATCTTCCATTTTAGGCTTGAAAACATGGATGGCTACATATGAGTGGGAGGCATCTTTTGAATTATTTTGGGTTGTAGCTTAATATATTTTGTTTCTTAAAAACTTTGACTACCAAAAGCTAAATGAGTTTTAGACTAAAGTTTGAGGTTTGGTGGGACTGTGAGGTGGTCAAATTGTAGCAATTGTAATTTCAAAATTCATATCATCCCTATAAGGACGTTGCTAACCATAGTGGTCCAATGGATGACTTCATTATTAACTACAGGAAAAGACAATGCACCTATTGGTTGAATAATCGGAGAATTTTGGTGCCTGCCTTGGTCATGGGTATTGCGTCTTTCCAAACTACAATGTTGTTAGTGTAATGAAAGCAATGATTGGATTGAGTTTTTAAATCTATAGATTTAGCAATGCAAAGCATTCATAATGTAAGTTACCAAGTCTAGAAATTGCCCACCTAAAAGTTGAAATTGAATTTTGGTGAGGCAAAGCTTTTCATATAATATTCAATAAATTTTCCTTGAAAGACAAGAGAAATTGGCATAGTATGCAAGCCATTTCATATTTTTGGGAGCTTTGTGGAGTTAGTTATAAAAAGTTGAAGTTGAAATGACTTAGSGCTCTAAAACTGCCCACCTCTCAAAATGTACATTGTTTGTACATGGCTGAAGGCTAAAAAAGAAGCCACATGTACACATAGTGTACGTTTGAAGATGGCAGTAGTTTTAGAGCTTGTACAATTTTAGAGCTTGTTACCTCAACCTTTGAAAAGGTCATGAGTTAATGGCCAATGCACAAAATTTGCTTACAACTCCAAGTACACAAAAAATTACATTTAGTGTGACACAATGTCATCCATTCTAATTATAAACTCAAAACTATAACTTCTTACGATAGTTGAATATTTTTACCAAGAGCATGAGTATCACTACTAATCAAAGAGGAGGATCGTTGTAAGCATAGTTGGTGAAAATATTCATCACATGTAAAATTTTATAGCATTTAAAAATCATTTAGTGTATGTAACACTAAACAAAGTTTTTGTTAATGTACTAACCTATCAAGTGAAAATGTGGCCAACTTTGTAACATTCAACTATCAAACAACATGATTGCAACATGTTTAACTCCACTATGAGCATTGATACAAAAATTAATTTTAATTAAATATAGCCATGGCCTAACATCATCTACTCCTATAGAAGTAGCTTTCCATCTTTTTTTTGGTTCCTTCTTCTTCACATGATATTATGCATCTACCATTGGAAAATTCTCCAACAAATAATAAAAACGGTAGAGTATACATATAAACCACAATTTGCAAGTAAGTGGTCAATAGATTGTTTAACTTACCCTTTGTAAATGCCAAAGTGTTGAATGTTCGTTATGTTTGTCTTCAATATTGTATATTACCATCACAATTGCAAGTTGCACAGCAACTTGATATGGTCCAAGAGTTTAGATTGCAACAATTGTTGCTTTCAAGTTTCAATCATCATCCTTCCTTACAACATTGGTGTTGCTTGAGCTTCTCATCAACCTTGAACATCTTAGTGTCTTTAAATAATAACACACAACAAGATTTAAACAACAAAGTGTCTACAATGGGCTAAGAAATATAAGCTTAAGTGGTGATTTCAAGCAAAGGCAAGTTTACTCTTTAATGAATTGCTAAAGTTTAAATTCTAAGGAGATTGAAATATTCAGTATATACCATCTTCTTGAGGCTTGATTGATTCAACTCTATTTAGAGAGGTAGTATTGACAAGCTCTTGAAGTATCTTGTAAGGATCATTTGCATCTAGAGTTTCTCTACAAGTGACATGTACTCAAATAGATCTTCAAAATGGGTTAAATTACCATGAAAAGACACTAACAAAATAATGATAAAGAGAAGTAGTCACCTATTCGAGAGTAGATTGAATTCAATCCAATAATTGAAAGTTATTTATGTTTTCATTTAATGTCTGTTTGTACTTGGTCGTAAGATTGGATAAAAGTTTAAAAAGATGCAAATGAATGGTTCTACACTTCTACCTTAGTAGACATTTTGGTAGCTATGAGGCCAATACTATGTGGAATTGCCAATGCTGTTGGAATAGTATTATTGTAGTCGCAGTTCTATCCCTTGATGCGATTGTGGATTAGTGAAGTTCTAGTGAGGATATTGGTGGCATGAATTCAAGACGGTCTTATCTTCTTTGTGATTGGGCTTTTGGATATTACATCATTGTCTTGCAGAAATAACGGTATTGGGCTTTTACTCTCAATCATGCATTAGAAAGTATTTCAAAAAAGCTTATCACCGAGGTATTTAGCCAATAATAATCTCATAATCATATGAAAAGGATTTGTACACTTTCTTTAATCCTTAATCCTTGAATGTCAAGGTAAATGTCTTATGTCTAATGGATGAGAGAGAATCAATCTATGTAGGACAAAAGTGCAACTATTCATCCTCAAAATTTTGCATGAAAAGGGGTGGTCTTGTACAAGAGTTTGACTTCCAATGAGCCAACTTTTGATTTCATTTAAAATATTGATTCCTGGCACTATATCAAAATGGATGAAGGGTTAAACGATAGATTGGTGACCGTAAAAAATAATCCCTTTTGGCATTGTGTGAATAGTAGGTTTAATTAAATTCAATAGCATTCATTAAAAGTCAAACTATTGTACAAGACCACCCCCTTTTCATGCAAAATTCTGAGGATGAATAGTTGCTCTTCTACACTATTACTCAAGAGATTCTTTCCCTCATTGATTGACTAGAAAATGGTCCGCGACCTTGTTTATGGGTTGAAAGCCATTCATTGGGCACTTTTTGTTCATGGCGTCTTCACTCAATTCAAGTATTCAACATGTCCTTCAGTGTAAAAAGCATGTGCATATAAGTTAAGGTAGGTAACCCAAAAGCGCCWCTAAACTAAAAGCGCCATCTTCACACTCTGTACACATCTCCAAATTCAGTTATGTACCTATGTGGAAGAAACGCTTTTAGAATCAAACTTTGACCCTTCATAACTTTTGCATATTGTATCCAAATGTTGCATTTTTTGGTGCATTGGAATTTCCTTGCACTTGCCAACAAGACAATATGAAAATCCGACCAGCCTTATAATAGTAACTAGGCACAGTTAGCAATTTGTGGCGCTTTGAGGATGCCTACCTTAATTTATATGTTTCTGAAATAGTTCATGTGCTAAATAATACCTTCGTCTTCACGGTCACGTCTTCGTGGCTAATACAAATTCCTACTCACTTCGTCCGGCACCACACGGGTCACTCCAAGTCGCCGCCGTCTGCAAGCTCTCCCACTTGTCGGTATGTTCAATTCGCTCATASTCCACTTCAGTTATGCATCCTCCTCCGTCCTCAACACCCGGCATCTCCCATCCTTCAAATTTAGCTACTGCAATTTTCTCATGCCAGCACTGATCATTTTTTTCCTAATTATCCAGTGCAGAGCTTGAATGTGTTGTCGTCGGTGTCAAAGCTTGAGAGGCACTCATAGAAAATCAATTCGAGTTCTGTTGCAATTAAGTGTGGTGATCCCTGCTTCAAACATTCAAACTTTGGCGATACCTACGTACAAATTGATAAAACGGCAGAGAGAGATCGAGAATGAATTGTTGTCGTAGTATGAAACGAGCGTCGTCCGAACGAGAGAAGATTCACGAGGGTACTGTGCCAAGGAGCGGCGACGATATCGATCAAGCCCTCTGGGATGCGTACGTCGAGGTGTTGCTAAAGGCGAAAGCCAAGTGCGATGTGCTCTGGAAAGAGAAGACGRACGAAGAACGGCGGACGTCGTTGCTCATGGAACCAGAGGCRGCAGCAGCAGCCATGGCAGAATCATCGTTCGAGAACAGCGACGAGTTCGGATTTGGGGAGAGTACGAGTATTGGCAAGGAGGTGTGGACGAGGAGGCTGCAAACTAGGKTGTGCAGGGTCTTTCAGGGATCATGTCTGTCGCAATCTCAGGCACATTAGTTGCAGAGATTTGACTTGACTTGCAACTGTCGTCGTCTTTGAACCCTAAATGGGGTCTAGTCTGTCAGTGTAGCAGTTTTGACTGGGGTCGTAGGAGGACTTTCTTTGGTCCGATTTTTGTTTTCTTTGTTACCCACGCATGGGGCCGGCTCTTCATCGATTGTCGGAGCTCAGTTTCATCGGAATTAGACTCCCCACAATAATATGATCAATGGAATTGGTTGTTTTAAGACCTTCGATCCTTTTTGTTTTTGTTTTTCAGGGAGTAGCTATAGCTAGAGAGGCTTCGGCTGCTGCAATCGATCTTGTCCATAGTTTGAGAGATCCATGTAAGGCCATATTCGTTATATTGAGACTTTTCGCAGATTTTGAGACATAATGCTAATTGTTGAGAATTCATTTAAAAAAATAGTAATTGAAACCAAAAATAAATAATACTAAAATAATTATTCTATAATGAAATTTTAAAAGTTGGTGTTGTTACCTATTTATAAAAAAATAATAGTGAAGAGATAAAGCGATTTATCCTCAAGTTGAAGGATAATAATGAGACTGCGAAAAGTCTCAATATGTGAGTGTATATACATGGCTTGTTAATAATGACACTGCGAAAAGTCTCAATATGTGACTGTATATACATGGCTTGTTGAGTCACAATATGTGAGTGTATATACATGGCTTGTTAATAATGAGACTGCGAAATTGAGTCTCAATATGTGAGTGTATATACATGGCTTGTTAATAATGAGACTGCGAAAAGTCTCAATATGTGACTGTATATACATGGCTTGTTGAGTAAGATGTGAAATTATTCAGACTGATGTATAGTTAGTAGAATTTTTGTTGGATCGGAGCTGAAGCTGGAGTGCATTGCTTCCGAGGTCCAGCTCACTTTGCACGTGTTGCACTGGTGGTATGTGGTCAGCTTGGGGCGGGGCTTTGGGGCTTCATGTAAATACATTTGAAATCCTAAATTTTGGAAAGGAAAAAGTACGATTCTGTCGGTGAAAAATTTGTTGTGCTCGAGGTTGCGCTTGACTGCCTCGATCCCATCCACTGTGAAGAATTTTGGATGCAGTCACCAGACCAGGTAAATTTCATCCAACTGCCRGTTCAGTCGTACAATCAATGCTTCCAATATAACGGGAATCATGATTCTCGTTGTTGGATTGACGATTGGGATTTATTTCGTAAGTGTATGTTCAGCCGATTGTAATCGCCAACAGAATTCACCCTTTCTTCTTCGTTCTACCTCTCTTGATCTTCCGCCAAAAGTGAATTCCTGATAAAGCTCCAGCCACAGCTCCAGCATGTGTGGTCCGAGTACCATCCTGCAGTTGTAATCCGTAATGTTCAAACCATGAAACAAGAAATTGAGCCTTTACTCTCATGTAGATCACTTTCCAATTGTACCATGGCATTACTTCTGAAGATATTCATCAGTTGATAGAAAGTATGTGATATGCGACTAACCTGATACATGTCAAATATATCAGCCAGTATGAGATATGCTCCCTGCACCATTGCACATCCTGGGGTTAATTTCCAARCATGTGAAATTCTGATATTTGAAGCTGCATCATGTTATGCACGACAAGGTGGCATGTTTATCGATTTGGTTGTATACATGATGTTATAATCCCTTCTGCAAACAGTTGGTTTCAATGTGCTGGGACAGTAACACTGGTTGGATGGAAGCCAATTAATAGGTACCAAAACTCTATGGACATCATAGAGTTATTGACTGACTTCTGCAAAACACGGTAAAGATTTGGAGTGCCTAGTATGATCACTTACAAATGCAATTGCAGGGACTGGAAATAAGTAATTTGCCAGAATGATGTGATGTGGAAATAGCAGAACATGTATTACCACCAGTGCATTTGTTGGTGCAGCTGCCCCCTACAATCAAGAGACCAGTCCAGTTAATTATTGACATTGCGCTCCTCAGACCGGCACAGCCCTACACTGATTTGACCTATTAGTAAAGGTGCGAATTGCAAAAGCACTAATAGGACAAATCAGTGTRCTGAGAGCACAAGAAATGCTTTGACCTGCTTCAAGAGCTTAAAGAAACAATAAGATTGAAGAGGTGGTAAAAATAAGATTGCGAGCATGGATTGCAAATCGATGATAAGCATSTTCTGCGAAATCAYTGAAGMGAGAACCTTCTGACTTTCTCTCTCWCTCATTTCAAACCCTGCCAGTAAACKGTCATGTTGCCTTTGCAACTCCTCTCGACTAATTTGAAAAAAAAATCGTATATCTCTGAAAGTGGTAAGAAAAATCAATACTAGCAACTTGATACAAATTAACTGTATGTCTCATTGTAGAATGAGATAATACACAGGCGACCTCAGTCATCWCTAGAATCAAAATGCGAGCCACCTACATCGTGCAGGAAGTGAGCTTCCAATGCTCCCCCTCTAAAATCTCCATATTCTCTTGTGTGCGTCGGCAGGAGCATTCACACCCGCTCAATACAATAAAGAGTGAGGAGTCTAAGCAATAAATTTAACAGGAAAAAAAGAATGGAATCAGATGTTTGGAAGGAGAAAAATGAAATATCAAGTTCAAAGTGACATACCAAAACGTATGGAGTCATACTGTAGTTGAAGTCGTTGTAGGGAGCGCCCTGGTGCAACACAAACGAGTCAGATACATTGCTTTGAATAGGCGTATGTTCATTCACAATATGCATGTGTTTCATTTAGCAAGGCAGTTATACCTCAAGCCAAGGCACCAGAAATGTGCAGTACGTTATGTGGCCAACTGACCCTGCAATTGCGCCCACCAGGTAGACCATCAACATGTAAGAGCCTCCATATATTCGTGCAATCTGGTCCCATGCACAATCATTGTAACTTTCATCAAACTTGGACACCAGGCCTATCTAACATCACAATGCAGGTATTCTCAGAGCATTGTTCCAGAATTTGCTATATACTAAGAATGAGACAGGCGAGTGTACAAGAGCAGTTAATACCTCGCCTCCAAAAAAATATAGACCCAGCATGTCCTCGATGAGGTGGTCCAGCCTGTTGTTACTGATGCTATAGGTGAGCATTGTGTGCAGTCTACCACGTAGCACTGAATCAACTGAGACCTATTACAAATCGGCCGCAGAGAATGGATTCAGTATCTTAGATCAACCTCATCTTCAAAGGAAAATAAACAGCTTCAGGAGAGATGTAGATATGCCAAGGGAACGGATGCTTCTCTGAATAAAGGATATTATATTATACATATTATTAAGATCAAAGGGTAGTGAAGTCCGGTAGGCATAAAGGTAGTTAAAATAATGCTTCGAAGAGTCGATGTATACACGAAAGGCTGCTAAGTTGTAAAACCATAACTYTAGACCAGAACATATCACCAATTGCACACAACTGAGTCAATCTGCAATCCTCCTGCACAAATYCTTGCAGCATAAAAAATACGTACCATCCAGTTCCTAACCATCCAGTGCCTCTCCTGTGTTTGCCACAAAATGTAAACCGCAAAATTTGCAATAATCAAACCCCACATCGGCACTTGGTATAAACTGTTCCATCATKACAGATAATTTGTAGTCAGTGACCAATATTTTAGATTAACTTCGTAATATTTTTTAGATCACTCGATTTGACTTTTGGATTGTCTGCAATACTAGGGRCTTCTCCATTTTCACTCGGTGTGGCTCGCTCCATATAATTCATGTGCGTGCGCAAGAGAAGAAAAAATTAATTAGAAGTCAAACAAGTCCTTGGTCATGGTTCAACTCGAAGGACTTTTTCACTTTCCTCTTGTAAAAGCTCAAGAGTCTTATTCTATCCCCMGTGATGAACAATTTGCAAATAACCTTAGACAGTCGTTAGTTTTATGTATGCGAGGTTCTTTWGATCAYACTCTGTCCTACCGAACACCTRGTGCAGAAACGACATTCAATCTGAATCCGTTAATGTAAGGTCTGTGAGAAAAAAAATTGTACTCATTCRAGGTTTTAAATCACTCAAGTGGACAACAATTCTTTTTACCGGAATTTCCTATAGGTCTTCAATTATTTCGGTCATTACAAGAACATGAACGAAGTCCGGAAAATCCATAGTCAAAAGAAAATGCACGAGTAAATACTCCGAGTGGCGCTTTCAAAACGCAACTCTCAACAGTAGTTTATTCTAACGGAGCAGTGAGAAGTAGGGAGGCTTGCCCGAAGGTATTGGAGGTACTGAAGCCACGAACCGTATCTCGTTTTGGCATTTTCACCCTCGAATTCCCAACTCCTCTCCACCTTCCCTGTTGGATGAAACCTTTCGGTTGTGATCCTTGGCTCCACAAGGATCGAGTTGCGGTGAACTCCAAAAGCTGGCAATGCGAAAAACCCTTTCCTAATCATACAAAATCACATGACAACAATAAGTGCGGATATTCGCAACCGCAGGTGCAATTTTGCAGTCAGGTTTATGTAAGGTATGAAATAAGTTTCAGAAAGTCAGTCCATTACTCCGCTACAAGAAGTGAATTGCCTTTCCGCAGCTGTTTAATTCTTGAATATGACATCTTAATTGACTAAGTCTTCTGTTGGTGTCCTCGAAGGAATTGCCATAACAAGCGGGATACAATCAGACATTTAAAAGCGGAGGCACAACCGGTGTGATGAAAGATACAGATAGATATTTATGAAGCATTACCCGCAAAGGAGCTCACAATTCCTTTCAAGAGAGTTGACACCTCAGTGCGTTTGGCCGCACACGTTGTAGAATGAATCCCATATGCAATGGCTTGCAAATCGCGTGCAGTGCGGCAAGCTTGAGAGCTTCTGTCCTTAAGARGTGAAAAGGAAGAGCATTTTGAGGCTATTGAGCAGCGCCATAAACCATTTTCCTTGAAGGCGATCTGTTTTGAGGTAACTCGCCTGATCAGCAACTGCGCAAGCATTGCGCCTGCCACTGTTAACCAAAACTGCGTGCCTTTCTGATCACATGCGTGGTAATGCCTACACAGCACTTCCAAATAGTAGGTCGAATCTTCTGACCTAACTGACATTTGCAGCTCATATCCTTAAGATTCCATACTGAAACCGGTAGCCAAATTGAAAGTAGCAGACCCAGACTTTGATATGCTGCTACTTTCACTTCAATTCTTAATAACTCATACTTCAATTCAGTTGTGATTATTTCCCAGTCCGGTCTCTCTCTGGAATAAGCTTATAGATGCCCTAACACTAAACTTTATCTTTACTTCCAGGAGAAAACCGATCTCCTCAACCTCCCTTCCTCGTCATGAATTTCGGAAATATCGTTTGCAACTAGTATCCTGAGTGCGATTGTGTGCATGTCCTGTATCCAAACCTCTTGCAAAAGCGACATACGTCAATTTTTGAGAGATAGCCTCTAATTTGTTTGACAGAAGAGCATGACAGCGTGTAGCCAAAATCTTACTTCCTGGAACATATAAGACACCAGATGTCCTCGACTTCTTCTTCCTCATCACCAAGTCCGAAAATACCGTTTTCTTGCGTCACCGGTCATACGGAAAAGGCTATTCATAAGAATAGTTCAAACTAATTACGACTTCACACTCTTTTGCAAAGCTTGACAATATTTGAGGAAACGACAAAATTCGACGAGATTTCGTGCGGCTCGGAAGGAGGCTCTCCGAGACTTGGTAAATCCACCAGACCTAGAGCGATCTGTGGGAAGGCTTTTCCGACACCACGTCCTTCTGAGATAGAGTTCCAGAGCAGATGGCATGATAAATGCTTCTCACGAACTTAAAAAGAATTCACTACATGACTTTATATTTCTCGTTTTGCAGTTGCAATGCTGAGAGTATTGCAAATTGTCGAAGGATTATTRCAACAGAACAGACGTGCCACGAAGAGGGATGTTTACTACACAGATACTGTTCTTCTGAAAGGTCAGAATGCTGCACTGGCTTGCTCTCTTTCCCTCGTAACCATGTCTCGAACATGCGAACAGTTGACGCATAATCTKAATTTCGTCGTTTGAATTTGTTTCGTCTCGCGGTCTATAACTGTGTCGGGCTCAAAAGCACAATTCTTGCGGAAGTTCACGTCCCATGCTTTGAATAAGTGCAAATTGTCTTTGAYAACAAACCTTYACTGTCGTTCCAGGTCGATTAGATCAGTCAATCAACGACATATGTGTACTCTTTCACTGCAGTCGCTCTTCGCTCAATCTGGCAAGTCACTTGCATTGTTCTTTCATTTTCTGTCATTTCTGACTTTAACCAACTTCATCTTCGAATCTCTTCGCACTTGCATTGCTCCTACTTGTATTGGAAGAGTTTGCAACTCGTTGGATCAGAGGTGTAATTCAAATATATATCCTCCGTCTGCTTAGTTTAAAATAGAAGGTTCATTAATGACATTTACTGACTTCTCAAGCAGGTTGCTTCCAGCAAAGGGTGCGTTATCAATACCATGAGTTCCTCCCTGTCTATTCCGTCAATCCTTGAAATATACACCGGCTGATAGTAGTTGCAAAATCATGTTCAGTTCTTTCTCGTCCAAGCATGGGAATAGCTGTTTGAGACCTGTATTTTCATTTCTGAAGGCCTGGTTAGGCCTGGTGTTTTCATTTCTGTTTAAATTAGTTCATWATYTCATTTCTGAAGGCCTGGTTAGGTGATGTCTCTTATCAAAGTTGAAAATTTGAACTTTGTAATAAACAAAACATTGTACCTTGTTCGTGGCAGCAGCTTGGTGATGGGAAAGTTGTGCTACGTGGAGGAAGGACGACTAATCACTTGTTCCAAGAGAAATAGCACCAGTTGTGTAAGTTCATGAAAACAGCACCTAACCATCCAGTAAAATCATCCTTCTCTGAGACAAATAGGAAATTTTATCAWTGTTGCATCAGCGATGTCAAGCAACGCTGTAATCCCAACTCTTGAGTTCTTGGAGTTCTTGGAAGTTCCCTGCCACTCAGCATTTCCGGGTCGAATCCTCTTGCTTTACATTTCCATGAAAATTTGGCACCAGAGTTTGTGAGTTCCAACTTAAGGCGTATTAACCACAGTAATTAGAGATGCAACCTTTAGCTGTACGTCAATTTCGAACACGCGAAAGCAGATTATGCAATTTTAGTTATACTAGATAGATCAGTGCATTTGATAAAGCGTTGAACGTAATTTCTTCAAAGAATGTGTTGACAGGGCATAACTGTTCCTGTGCACATAAATGAAGTAAGYCGTATCCTTTCCTATTCATTGAGAATGAATAATGTCTTGTCCGACGATTTCTGAATTTCGAGACTTAGTTCATTGCAAACACATTATAGCCTCCTTCATGTTTTGCGCTAATTACGAGAAAGAAAATAGATACTTGTGCAAAACTTGTAGACCTTCACTGCAAGCCGTCAGACATAAGCAGTGCTGCGGAGTACATCCTTTTGGTAGAGAAAGAAACAGGTTTGTTCATCTTTTCCTGTCATTAGTGAAGTTCCGAAGTGCATCAAAGCCACGTGAAGGATTGGCATCCCAATTTCATATAGTTAGTTGGCATGCATGCCTCACAAGCTACAGCTGGATAGTGCCTTAGCATGATATTACTCACTTGTAATGRTCTCTTATTTTTGTCAATCGACTTATGTTCAGATTCCGCTTGTGCAGTTTTTCAAAGATTAGCAAACGACAAATTCTGTGCCAAGAACAGCTGCATCCTTTTAACCGTAAGTCTTCGATACTGAACGGAACATGTCGAAGAACTCATTGGTTCAGTACAACTGACTGACTGTGAGCTTGCTTTCAGGGGAAGGGTTACCCCGACGTCGCCACAAGAAGGTACAGAGAACCCTCTATTCCTCCTCTATGCTCTCTATTCTTCTCTTTGAAAGTGTCCATCCAAATTCATTCTTGGGACTTTCAATGAAGACTTTCGGWTYATATTGAGTTAGTATTAAAATGAAATCATGTCCTTGTAGCAGTTTTCTTCGGCGTTTAGTCGACACTCTTCACTTGCCAGTCTATGCGCTAATGGACGGAGACCCGTACGGGTTGGACATTCTGTCAATTTACCGTTTTGGCTCCTTGGTAAGAAAAATCATTCATTGATCATCACTTCTCCGAAGAATTTGATAATGTACGTGCTTGAGTTCATGCATTACAAATGTAACATCATCCAGACATTGTGTAGACACTGGACAGATTGCCGCGTTTGCAGTACTGCTCTGAATTGTGACAGTGCACACTGCAGACAATGGCCTACGATGCTGAGACTTTAGCAGTGCCAACAATTCATTGGTTGGGAGTATTCCTCTCTGATGCTGTCACTTTCGACCTCCCCGAGAGGTGCCTTTTACAGTTGACCGAGCGAGGTGAGCATTCGACATGAATCTAAAGGCTCACATTTGAAGATAATCATGAACACCTGGTTGCAACGACAGTTAGATTTCAGGATATTGTGGTTAGAGCTCATTGTCTTTCCTGTTGTCAGAAAATGCCTCTGCTCAGTGGCTTAACCCCGAAAGAACCAAGTGCTCCTATTCGCTTTTAATTGGTGCATGGGGAGCAAAACTTATGCCATCCTAAGCTCAGAGTGAAGGTTGTCGGATAGCACCAATAAAAATCACTAGATAATTTTTTTTTTAAATTTTTTTCTGATAGAGAATACTTTTGTCTACATGAGAAGATTTGATTTATCCTATTTTGATTAGTGATGAGAAATTTATGGAGAGTCTTTTTTTCAAGCATCTTCTTCAAGAAAATAACTTATTCAATTGTGAACTCGATTTTCACAATTTTTCAAAAAAAAGATTTCTACATGGTTTAGTTTGTTTGCTAGAACAATCTCATTGTTGGAATTAGTCTCTTTCAATTCCACCTTAGAACTATTAACAATTTAGTTTATTCTTCTATGTTGTACTTATTTCTACTTGACAATTTTCTTAAGACAGTCTTCGACATATCTCTTCAAAAAAAGTCCGCTTTAGGAGCCTCTCAGGTAATAATTGGTTACAAGAATGATCAACACACTAGCCTTCAGTGCACAATTCCTCCTAAATAGATTCCATCAACGTTAGTCGGGCAGAACTTGGGAAAGTGAAACTGATACGTCCCTAGACTGTTCTCCCCAAAGGACCAGCATCCCAAGCCGGCTACCACAAGTGTTGGAAAAAGCTGACTCCAAGAAATGGGCTTCTAAGAGCATCTCACATGAAGAGAGTGCCAGCCCAAAATATCTACAACAACCCTGACTCAACCTTCGACGTGAACAAAATTCCCCTGCTTCAGACCAAGGCAGGCTCTGCCCCAAACGAGGGTTTCGTCATCTTAATAGGAGTTCGCTGGAGTCGAGTTGGGATAGTGGACATGCCCATGTGCTGGCGGGTGTAAAACTCTGAAAAGTCGAGGCGGAAGGAGAGGAACTTCAGGTCTACATGCTGTTGCACAGGCAGCTGCGCAATGAATCCTTCAAGCAGAGAGGAGTATTCCACTGCAACCCCGTCCATCTCATCCCCAAGGCTTCCCAGGAAGTCACCTGACATCTGTGCAGTGGACAATTTCCTTTGCCCCGGGCGAGACTTCAATGTGTCACTCTTCCCTTTTGACCTCAGTGATGTCTCTCCCCTGTAAAATAAATGAATGTCACTAGTTATGATATGCTGATAAAACAGTGAAGACAGCTGAGGTAGGGACACCCAAAATCATCAATGACCGAAATTCGCCACCCTGAAAACTTAGACGTATTGATAGGTAGAACAGCAGAATGTCTGTTCGAGTGAAGGTTTTAGATTATCCACCGATAAAACTTGCATATAAACAAATGCACTCTTTAGTGTGTTGGACGGTCATTTGCTAACACAAAAATATAAAATTTGACCGATCTAAAAACAGGAACAGTGTTCATCCTACCTTGGAGCAATATACCAATAATTCGTTGTAAAGGGATTTGACATGTGTCAGATAACTATTGGTTGGAGCCCATAGAAAAATCTACGTGACACAAGCTAATTTGATTTCACGACGCCTAGTATTGATTTCTTGCCATGGTACGGTATGTAAACCTTCCAAAAACGTTTAAATAAGTAATTATACACTGCTGAACTTCAAACGAGTGAGTGACTAAAGAAGAGAACCTGGTCTGAACTTCACGTGCATTCTCATAAAGCCTGTCAGCTAGGCCCCTGAACCGCAGAATGAGATCGAARAGGCTGAAGAGCGTCTTGCAAAGCAACTGCGAGCGCTCACCCAACAGGGCCTTCTCCAGAATGGAGCCCAAGTACTTGTCGTGRGCAGCRATCAATTCGTCGAGRTCATGAGCCTCCTCCATCTCTTCCAGAAAGTTGGACCACGAGTACTCAAGCACCTCAAACATGATATAGTACTGAAGATTGGTCACAAAATGGTTCATTTCATTGCGCAGGGTCTGGCACCGTTTGAGCACCGCGGTGAGCTGAGACTGCCCTCCACCTTCTTTGTTGGACCACAAACGAGCAATCATGCAGTTGGGCTTCATGGTCTGCCAGGTTGCACAAAGCGCATGCTCCACACGCTTCAGCCTCCAGAGAAAGTTGAAGACTTTCAGGTAYTTGCCCATCACTTCTTCCGTGAAGAGTGTCGTCAGTGGCTCTCGAGCGTTRTACTCCAGTGAAAAGACATCCCATCCTCTRTCGCCATCACTATGCGGCATCATGCGCACCCTGAGCCGGTCGAGTACATCTCCGTCATCGTATTGGGCATTGGATGCTCGTACCGCACTCTCTAACGTCCCAGACAGCTTGAACGAGCTTAATGTGTTGGCTGGTTGTGCTAGCTCTGGTCCAACCAGATCCATCAAACATTGTATGAAGTCGCCTTGCCCCAACAGGAGGTACCTCTTTATCGCCAAACAGTGTTCCGGAAATCGATACCTGGTAAACCCAAGAGTCCTTCAGCRAAAGACTTCTGATACTATCCAAAACCTACGACAAAAAAGTTGGGAAGGGGGGAGGGGAACATGCCAATAGAGTTTCGACATGCAYATAGAAGATAGAAACCAGACAAAAACTAAATCAGAAGAAAAATACTGAAATAGGATCTTGGTAATCCSTTAACCCGGTAAGTGYCCAAATGSTCAAAAGTCGCTTCAATGTATACAGAAGTTGAAATGAATCATTAGGAAAGATAACAATGTGTCAATAGAAAGAAGAAATTATACCCRACATTTTTGAACGATCAAAATATATTTTAAAAGCTACTAAAATCGACTGTTAGTTTCCAAAGAGGACCTTCTTTGGACGCTTAGGGATTAAGAAGCAGACATACTACACACCACAGTACCTTTTGTACATGATTTGAATGAGGTGTTTGTCAATACGACCAGCTGCTTCGGCGACAAGAGTCTCCAGSACCTCAATTTCACCGTAGCCAAGAATACCGCCGCTGGCAGAGGCTCCTGCGGCAGCGACTGCTTCAGAGGCAGCCTGCGCCCATCCTTGATCGGAACAACAGACTCGAAGAAAGTTGATGGATTTCCCGGTTCTCAAAATACGTTGAGCGAGGGGTTCAGGRATGAACGACGGAAGCATAGCAGTCTGAAGTTGATAACCCTCGCGCCAAAGCGCTTCTGCCTTCACTGACTGGGCCGAAACGAAAAACTCTCCATARTAGTCGTCAATCTCACCTTCAAGTACCCACCTACAGCAGTCATAAACAAAGAGATAACCTCAAAATCACATGACATCCTGAATCGTTACGGCTTGAAACGAAAAACATGCAAGGGTCCCATCAAGACAACAAGGTTAGCTGTACAAGGGATTTTAAAGTAGGAGCGGGATGTAAGACTTTCCTCATAACCACACCAGGCATTATACTAGCTGGAAATAATTCTGCGACTCTTACACTTTTCAACTAAAAGGAACTAACCTACCTCCGAACCATTTCAAAGAGTGGTGAGCAGACTTGGCGCAGAAGTCGCCTCAAGAAAGCACGAACCAAGGGGTCCCCATGTTGGGCGTGCATATGTATAGCACCTGCCATTGCTCCACCTCGCAATGTCTTGCAGTCATCCACCAAGACAGCCATCAACCGCATCCTAACCAACGGCTCGCCAAGCCACACCACCAACCTTCTTAAGGATAAATAGTTCCCAACAGAATTTGCAGAATCGGCGGCAACCATCAAGGGAATGGGATGATGAACCTGACCCTCAAGTACTGCCATCAATCTATAGTAGTCTGCTAGCTCTTCTTGAAGAGCAGCACAAAAGGCTTGACCCACTGTCCCTATCGCTTCCAGTGGCCCATTTTCGAGGCTCTCCGAGATGTGGTTCTTGACTCGCAAGTACAACCATCCTACTTCGCAGAGCCGGCGCACTAGAGTTCTTGTAGATTTCGGAACCTTGATGGATTCATCAATCATGTATCCATCTGCATCTTTGTTGAACTTCACATAGCGKCCATCGATACCCTGGCAAGCATACAGGACATCCCTGACTATGGCCATCTCTGACACATCTGATTCCGATTGAACGATCTCTAAAAATTCTCGCATTGCAGAAGCCTTCGCGTTTCCATCATCTTTGGTCAAAATAAGCACTCCACCGGGAGAACTTGGTGATTGTGCGCGTGATGATTGTGACCAAGGTTGAGGGGTAGCACCATTCCTGGAAGAGTAAGATCTGCCAGGCGACACATCGGAGTCTGTTGCATGGTTTGAGAGCTTAGGGTGCGTGGTATTAGAYGGAAATGCCGGGAGGCCTCCGTGAACMGCTGCACCTRAAACACAAGACATTTGAGCTCTCAAACTAACTACATTACTTAAGTAAATTAGGTCAAATGAAGATATAGTAGACATGACATTGACTGCACGCCCCAAGTTTCAAGTAGTTCAGGAAATTCAAAATTGTGTGTACTGGTTTGAAACTTGCTACAACTATCAAAAATTACACGGATAGAGTCCACAAGGATGGAATCAACTTTCTTACAATGTGAACGAAAACCTCTTGAACTAATTCCGCACAGTTGGTGTGCGGTTAGTGTGTAATTAGAGCGCAAGGAAGGGGAAGCGTGTGGTCAATGGCATGTCTTCCCTAAGTGAGGCCGATGCAAAGAAATCAAAAACAAAAACAAAACTTTAAAAAGGCTTAGATATCGAGAGAGCTCCACCTGAGAGGGTGGACGTATACGGAATAGCAGTGCCCCTGGTTTCCGCTCGTTCTCTTCTTTGGTCTTCCGCAATGGCACGAAGGAGGTACAGTAAAGCCCACCGATTCTCAATAGAACCAGGCCCACTATAAGATGATAACCTCCTGTGCAAGTCCGCAAAGCTAAGGGCATCTGCGGACCTGTTTTCTTGCACTAATTGTCTCTTGATCGCCTCCGCCATTGCAGCTTCATCATTCGCGAGCGAAGGCGCAATYCGACTTCCAATGATGCGCATCGCGTAYTGATGCGCCCGGTGCAGAGTGGCATCTCCCTGCCGTTTGTGGTGCCCACCGCCATTTTCCACACCTCGACTACCACTCGGAAATATCCGCACAGCGAGCTGCCACACTAAATCCGAGACTGCGTCTCCTTCCATCGCCTCCTTCTCCCTTCAGTAATTTGCACCAACGCCACGACCTAACGCTTTTCTCCCATAAACAAAATCAAACTCTTCCGCCATGTACGACTGCTCAAGGCTCTAAATACACAAACAGTCTATACTCCGAAGAAACCAATTAAAGAACTACACTGTCGGGGAGAGCGGCAGTAGTGAAATCAAGGCGGGTGACGAGAAAAAAACACTGCCTCCCACTACACCACATCAACGCCATGACCTAAACTTCTCCCATCAACGAAACCTCGCAGGGCTAACGTTTCTGCCAGATAAGATTACTCAGCGCTCGGAATACATTAACAGCCTACATTCACCAGCCTCCGAACAAAACATGAAGAGAACTAAACCCTAGTTGACTGTAGCAGTAGCGAGATTAAGGAAAGTGAAGTTGAATAGCATTGCCTCCGACGCCACATTACGTAATACTCTTCTCATTCGCCTATCTAAATCACACCAATGGCAAGACAAAAACTACTCCCATTTACTAAACCGCACAAACCTAACTAGTCCACCACAGACGCTTCCTCGGCGTTCTAAATGCACTAACAGACTACATTCGCTAGGCTCCGAAGAAAAAATTTAAAAAGTCTAAACCCTAAATGAGTGTAGCAGTAGTGAAACCAAGGAGAGGAAGAGAGAAAGACATTGCCTCCGACTGTACTGTTCTCAGCCCTCTCACTACTCCCAGTAACAGAACTACACATGATGATTTATTTTTGGCCATAACTTTTGTGTTTTGGTCCCAAATGACTCAAGATTCATAGAAAACGTACTCATAACTGTTATACAACTTATTTAGTTGTTTTTTTCTAATATTCAAAAAATCCACTATCCAAAAATAGACCCCAATTGAATGTTGCACTTGCTAATTTTGATTCTTTTTAGCAAAGTAGTACCCAAAAAAACAAATTTGGAGCTGAAATTTGGAAGAGATGGTCTTCTAGTAGACTTGTAGATAATGGTCAAAGGAATTTTTTAAATAATTAATTTTAAGTTGTGTGAAAGTCTACAAAGTGAGCTTCTTTTTGCTTGCATTTTGAAACATATAATATAATATTTTGGTGATTTTTTTCGTGAATGACCATCTTCCATAGAATTGTTAAAACCAGCTATCTTTAATTTTCTTTAAAAATTTATTTTTGTATTTTTTATAAATTATAATACCAAAGTACCTATTTTCTTGAGATTTTTCACTTTTTTAGTTTTCCAACTTAGAGAAATTTTCTATGTTTTCCTTCCTAGGGTATCTTCTCCACATAGGAGTATATACATTGTGTATATTTTTCAAAAAAATTCAAAATTAATTTTCCAATTTCAAAACACTTTGGAAAAGAATTAGCTCTACTTTTAAAATAGCAACAAATAGTATAGGTGTTTCTTGCAATCACCCTTCCATAAATATATGAGAGCATTGGCCAACCAATAGTACTCACCGTCTGGTGCAATATCTTGAACCATTCCCATTTGCACTTTAGTAATGAAACTCAAGTCTCTCAGTCTCTTGTTGTAGGCAAGACATAACAAACAATTGTACTACTTCATTCATCATCTTTATAGTTTAGAATTAGTTAACTTTACAAATTTACAACCTGTTCAAACTTCCTCACATTTACTACAGATGTAAGCTTAACTTAAAATTGTCAAAATAAGGTCACTTTCCATTTTGTCCATAGATAATAAATCAAGGTACCTACATAGAATGTTGACCTTTATTTTTGAATGGAAAATGAACAAATTAAGTACTCAAAATGGTTGGTAGACAATAGACAACAAGTTGGAATTAAGATTTATCTTCGGTAATAATTGAAGGTCATTTACAAAGATGTGTAGATAGTCGCTTTGTTGAAGGTCAATTTTGACTTGTGAAAAACAAGCTAGAAGGTGCGGATTTGTGCTCCGATGTACAACAAAAATCTTGTCCCTCTCTCTATCGCCATTGTTAGATTGATAGAAGTGAACCCAATAGCGTTGTGTGCCATTTTTTGAGTGGATAGTAAGGCAGAGGTTCTGCATCAACTATCCATTCAAAAGAATTTTAAATTTAAGAAATAATTTACAAATTTAACCGTTCCCCATTAAAAAAAGTCATTTTAAAATTTCATACCCACCTACCCAAAATTAATTCAAATTTTGAAATGCTGAAATTTCCATACCTTCCTCTTTCCTCTTATCATTTTCAGAAACCAATGTATTGACAAATGATATGGGACAATTCCCATAGTATTCATAATCATATTCGTTTAATATATGTATCCATATTTATATCCAATATTTGTAATTTGTATTTCTGTATTTCAGTATTCGTATTTGTATTTGTATTTGGACAATTTAGATTAAATCTCAGAAGATTGACAGCTTGTGATTTTTTGTGAAATGGATGGTGATGAGCAAGGTAAGTATTTTTCTTGAAAACAATCAACGGCCAAGGAGAGAAGGAAGGGGGGGGGGCAACTAATACAAAATAGGGTGGATGCCATCTTTTCAAAGGATAGTAAGACCAAGTCCCTGGTGTGGCCACCAACTTCAAACTCTTGCTTTCAACATGTAACAGCATATTGTCCAAGCTCTACTAAGACGTACATGTGGATGTCCGTTGTATTAGGTCGATAAAAAATTGAAACCTCAAGCTTGCAGCTGATGCCATCGCAGGAAGACGCATCTTGGCTCCATGGTCCACGTTGTTTGACCCCATTAGCGATAATGGGACGCTCCTACCAAGTGCCAAGTGCGAAGGTGCCATTAGCTGCTATTAAATGTTATGTAAACAATTCAGCATGGTTAAAGGCAAGTTTTCATAAAAATAATAGTTTTGTAGTATTAGCAATTGAAAATCATAAATTTTTAAGAAGAAAATTAGATTTTTCAAATATAGCATGTATTTTCTATGAATTTTCAAAGTGAAAACTCACTAAAATTGTCATATGGATTGACTTGATATTGAAATCTTACAAAATGAATAGCAAACAAATCACAATTAAGAAAATCATAAACTTTAAAAGGCTTTCAATGGACCTTTTAATGAAAATCTATGGACACATATAGTGGAAGTCTAGGGTATACGAATGGGTGCATGGACAGTTATGGGTGTTTTCACCTTATATTAGATAAAGTATTGCCTTTTTATATAGTATATTTTTTTGAAACAAAAAAAATGGAATTTCATTGCAAGAAAGATACAAGGATCGCTAGTCATTAGTGGGAGAACAATGATCTTGACTTCATATACAACATGAAAACTGTCCTATAGTTTGGCAAATGCATATTCTACCCATAAGAAAGACTATTCAGTCAATTGAAGAACAGAGAAAGGAATAACCCCAACCACTTTAATCCTATAAAGACAAGGCCCCTTCCATGACAAAGTTAGTCACCAAAATTCTTTGGTTCTTGGACCAATAGGGCATTCTATTTTTGTATAGTTAATAGTGAAGTCATCCATTAGACCATTCTAGTCTACAACGTCCTTACATGGTTAAATAGTTGGGTGAACATGAAGAGTCCAATAGAGCACATTATTAGTACTCCTTCTATCTCAAAATAAGACCTGTCTAATGTGTTTTTTTGGATTTTACAAAGAAAACACTAGGTTTTATTTTGAGACAAAGTAGTATGATATATGCCTTGTGCTATGAGCACGTTAACCCCTAAATGCCCAAGGCGAGTTCCCGGATCAAAACTTCTGTTGCCTTGAAATTTTGGGGTAGTCCAAAAAACTTCAGATAACATGTGTAAAATTCATTCTCTACTTTTGAAATTCAACAAGTATAAAAGTAATGTGATATATAAAGCAATTGAAAAAAACATGTGAACTGCACAAATTTCACTTGAGGAGGAGTTGAAGTTTGTTGTCTTTGTTGATCAAGGTTGGAAGAAAAAACTTCTTTGAAACCTTACAATCTTTCAATTTGTATAATCAAAATTTCTAAGAAAATTTCTACACATTTCCATAATATTATAATACACTCGTTAACAAAAAAAAATCACAATTAAATTCCCCTCCCCCCTCGCACACAATTTTTTTTAAGTTACTCTAAAAATGGCAATTTTTGAGACAATTATTGCCGGAAATGTACCTCAAGCAGTCCTAGAGGTTCTAAGCTCTTGATTTGTCCTTTATCAATTTTGAAAAACCTAAACGACATATAGTTCATGTTGTTGAAAAATAAAAAATAAAGAATAAAACATATGATTTAGAATTCAACTTTGGTTCTTTTTATGCCAAAGCATTTGTTGTCCTTCACTTAAAGAACACTTTATACTCTCGTACTAATGAAGAAAGGGTGAAAAATAGAATAAGTGGTGCAATGCATTGTAGATGAATATATAAATGCAATAAAAGATAAATTGACTAGAAGAGTAAGTTGTTTTGTCTCTATATGCAACCTCATTTTTGAAAAGACTCCTAGGGTCTCGTTTCTAGTATTTAGTTTTAGTATTCATGTTGGTTTCAATATTGGTTTTTTTTAGTACATACATACATTATTCCACTACCAAATCAAATGTAATTGAACTCTGTTTATAGTTTCATTCTTTGTACTTTATATATAATACTAGATACTAGGTTGGAATCTCCAACGCTTGTTAGTCTTCACTATAGGAGCTAGAGGAACAATCCATAATAAATCAATTCAATCATTGTAAAAACATTCCAAATATCCAAACTTGTTGCTAAAACAATACACACACTCACTTAATTTGTTTTCTTTAAACTTTAATAAACATTTTTGTACTTAATTTTTTTCCTCATTTTCACTCTTGTTACATATGAGACCATACACAAAATACTTTTCAAATACTTCCAAGATGAATTTTATCAACCAAATAGTATATGTGATTCTATTTATTAAAGACACACAATTGCAAACAAATCTAGTGCAAGTTAAAATATTACGTAATGTCTTAATTTCCACCAATTTCTTTTAGTAGTGACACAAATTTCTCAACCATTACTAAATTTGTATCTACATTGATATGGTGAGTCAATGTACTGCTCAAATACTTCTAAGTTAGCTTAATGTCAAGCACCAATTAAATAGTTGTCTTTTTTTTTAAACAAATTTGTATATTTTCTTTTCTTCATTGGAACAAGTGAAGGAACATTCATTTTAACAAATTTTGGAATCATGAACACACATTTGGGAATAGAGCAAAAAAAATTATAGTTTGCATGATCCACCAAATTACTAGAAAATTCCATTATTAAGTGGTTGAGTAGCAATATGGCTAATGATTGGGAGGGGGGACTTCATAACATTTTTGAACAAACCATTTTGAGTTCTTTTTACCTTCTCAATTTGTGCTCTTGTAGTTAAGAATGTTGGACAAAATGCTATAACCAAGTGAAGGTGGATTACAAATTGAGTGTGAGAATAGGCTTATTCACTTCAAAATATTGTATTTTCCTTGAATCAAAGAATTTTCCTTGATTAGTAGGCACTATAGCACAATGTGTTCCTTCTACAATGTTATTCTAAAAAAGAGACCCATGTCTTTCCATTCAAGAATGTTATGTACACCAAAAGTCATAGAAATGTCACCTACGGTGTTTTTTGGGGACAATTTATTGCTAAAAGGCTATACATATTATTGTTGAGGAAATAATAGGCAATAGATTCTTTTACTTTCAATGGCTAAAATTGCTCAATTGCTACAAAACCTAGGAAAAATATAACTTTGTAATAAATACAATATATTTTCATCCACATTTTAATATGTTTCCACTAGTATGATGGTGGTCTTGGGGTATCAAGGAATAATACCACATTGTGATGCCCAAGGCCCACACTGACACCAAGCTACTACCAACATGGTCCTTCAACACCATACTTTGGCACCAAGTTTTTTTTTTTGGCTTACTAGTACCACATTGAACCAAAAAATAATAATTTGGCTAATAATTGGCGTAAAATTGTGAAGTTTTTTTCCATGCAACTTCAGATTGAAAAAAAAAATATATTGGATGAAAACATAATTATGGACATGTGATATGTGCGGATGTCATATTTTTCTATTCAATATGTGGATGAATGTTGGATTTTAGAGCCCCGTCCACTACGTCATTTAACCCTTGAAGGATGGACTCGTGGCTGTGGAAATCATACATTTTTGATACCGTGTGACATCATCTACTCTGAAGAACCGAATATACTCATTGGAAGTCAAAGTACTAGAAAAGATCTTCACTTTCCACTCCTCATACTGAGGATGAAAAGTTGCAATTTGGTCCTACACAAATTGATTCCCTGTCATTCATCGGACGCAAAACATTTGTTGCGGTGTTCAAGGGTTGATATCACCACTTTGGCACTTCATAATAAATAAATTAAAAAACCGTATTTGACACTATTTTCCTTGGTGCTCAAATACCACCTTCTCTACTACTGTTCATCCATGTTGACGGATGTAAATACCAATTCACCAATTCACTGGAATAATGAAAACAACACCAGCAACAACAATGACAAGGTATTCATTTTGAGATGATTGYACACCCACTCTGCCGCCACACAAGTGCTGTGTACTGCATTCCCAATCCTCCCTTCCTACCAACCCCCAATCCAATTCTGCACTAAGGTAACAATCAATCAATCAATCTTCCCCGCCCAGTCGGTGCGAGAATTCTCCAAGTAACTTTATTAGCCCCTTTGCAATGGAATGGATTTCCTTTCATTTATTAATAAAAAAACTAAAAAAAACTCTTCACCTTGTTTCTCCTTTCCCGGCAGAGCCAACCCAAGAAGAATCAACCAAGGATTTCATCCAGCCCTGCATTGATGATCCACACCCTCTGTTTTTTTACGTATGTTTTTTGGCCTCTTGGCTACAACTAAACTAAAAAGATTTGGGCTCCTTTTAAAAAGAAGATTTTCATTTTTTTGGCAGTCAGAAGTGTCACGATATTGTTATATTCTTAGACCAATAGTTCAAAATTTTACCTAGGTAGTGTTTTTTTGGACAAATGAAACAACCATGACTGGATTACAAAAAGAAAGTACAAAGACAGCCAAGCCGCATGAGGTTGGACACTAAAGAAGTAAGAGCAAAACCACAAACCAGAGAACAAACTAAACTAAGGTAGGAGGTCCATAAATGGAGCCTCTAAGGGCTGGTCCGTCTTTTTCATGTAATTCCTTTGATGGGAATATTTTTCACTTATTTTTCAGACAAAGAGAATTTGATTATGATTGTAACACAAGTCTTTTCGTAGTTTTTGAATCATTTTTGAATTACTTATGGATTTTCAAACAATAGTAGTTGTAGGTCCCTATTTATGATCCTAGGTCTTCCATAAACTGTTCACTTGCAACCTCTAGAGAGAAATGGGGAATCCAAAGAGAATGATTGGTTCTTGCAATAAATAACATTTTTTAATCGATTCATTCAATGACCATAGAAGATCCATTTAAAGACCATGTCATATCCATTTCAGGAGAGTCTACATGGGTGGTTCTAAATGCCCCCTCCGTTTCAGAGCCTCCTACCTTATTGAAACAAGCAAAGAGATGGACCCTTCTTGTTCTAGATAATATTTGATATCCATCCTACATGCTAGATTTGGAGAGTGGGTTCAAATGCTATCATACTTCGTCCAAATTCTAGCAACCTAATGAGGGCACTCATAAGTTGCAACTTGAACATTTAAGTGCGTTGCATGTCCTGAGTCGAGAAGCGCATTCTACAAAGCATAGAGGATGTAAGGTAAGAGGTCTTGAAATGGAGCAGGTTTTCAAACCAATCACACTCTCAAGGTACATTTTTCACTCTCAAATGTACAAGCAATCTACATTTGAGGAGGTGGTCAGTTTTAGAGCCCATTGAAATGCATTTTTTTGCAACTTCAAAAAATCATAACTAATTTGACAAAGCTCCAAAAAAAATATGAAACGACTTGGGTTAGATGCCAATTCCACTTGTCTTTCAAGGAAAATTTACTTAAAATAATTTCAGGCAGTTTCACCTTGCCAAAATTCAGCTTCAACCCTCAGATGGGTGCTTTATGGACCTCCTACCTTAGTCCAAGGGCCAATGGGTTTGAGCAATTTACCTAGATATCACCTAATGTTGATATAGGTATCATCCAAGTAATCAAGAGTAATCAAGAAATAGATGAGGTGGGTGTTGACACCATTCCATTGGATTGTTGCCCAACTGTTGGTTGGACCTAGGGTTATCTTTTTCAATTTTCATGAAATGCCACAGTGGCAATATTAAAAGTTATAGTGGTGTTCCGAATTTCAACACTTGTCAACATATTGGATAGAAAATATCACATTAGCAAGTATCAAATATCCATAGCTTTATGATTTCATCCACAATCTAGTGCTTTCATCCAAAGTTTTCTTAAAATTTGAAGTTTGTTGGCAATTTCATCCAAGATTTTACTATTTATTCTCCAAGTGTGCAAGGCGCCTTACTTCGGTGCAAATTGAAAACAAATCGCCAGAAAGACACACTGGGTTGGACCCGTTCAACGTCCGTCGTCGTCGTCGTCGTCGTCGGGACTGACTGACGGTGGCGACTGAGTGGCGAGATACATGGCGTCCATCATGGCGTTCAAAGCCGGGTGGGGGCCTGCATCGACGGTGACAGATGCCAGAAATCCCAGAAATTCCAGGAATCCCTGAAATTGCAGGAACCCCAGAACTCCCAGAATTCATGTATTATAATTGAAGCTGGGATTCTGCCATGTAAGCCTTGTAAGCCACAGAAAAGTTAAAGGAAATTGCTTGCTTTTGGAACTTGGAAGTCAGTAACTTACACTCGCACTGTCCGAGAATTCGGGACTGAAGCTCCTGCTCCTCCCCTATTCGGGGTTTTCATTATTGCGCAACTTTGAAACAGACCGCCCTGCTCGGAATTGAGTTTGTTGCGGTACGTCTTGAATTCTCCGCCGGGGCGGGACGGACTTCGTGAATATGTAAAGATCTGTCGCTTGCTTCTCTAACTTAGCTTGACCCGTCGCGCTGGGTTGATTAATTTTGGCCGAATGTTGACAGGGTACGAAACAGACGTGGTTTTTGTTATGTCTTGGTTTGTATCCCGCCCGGGATATGTAGCACATTCTCTTTCAATTCCGTAGCCGATTTTTAAGGTTTGGAGTAGTATTCTAGTCGGGCTTGGTACCCGAGTTTGAGGATTCTGAACGTTTTTTTGAGGGTCATATCATGGGCCGGAAATTAACGAAGGTCTGGATGTTTCACGTTTCGAGGTAGAGAATCATGCTTTTTTAAAGGCCAAGCAATGAGTAAGATAGATGAGTTGCTGTTGGTAGAAGTTGACAAGATTGGGTTCTAGTGGTTCTAGTATCCTGTACCTTACGTAAGTGAACTTAACAGTGTGGACATTCTTGGTACTTGCAGGGATTTTCTTATTGTTTTTCCCGGGGTGCAGACTATATAAACGTGAAGAAATGATGCCGACAATGTGGATATGGCGTATGGTAAACTCTTGCCCAGCACTTGAAGGGAGCTTCCTCCTTGCAGGTACTGTAATCCTCGTCTTCTGCGAAAGCTTCCGTTTGTTGTTGAGAATTTGGGAATGCGAGTTCGCACAYAAGAGGTGGGACCGTAGAATGATCTGAACTGTCCTCTTTAAGGTTGCAGTTTGATTCCCGAGTCCAAAGTTTTCGCATGATCTGTTGTTTGTCAGACTGATCCTAGACCTATTGTTTTAGTGTACTCCATTGATTTCCTTCACCATGTTGTTGTAGGGTTGCTCTTATGACTATGGATGACCCTCTATAAACAAATAAACCTCTCTAAACTTGATCCCGGACCTATTATTTTAAGGAGGTTCTACTGTAATTCATGAAGTAGTAATCACACCCAATTTGAGGTAATTGAGGGCCAACCAAACAGTAGATGAGTTGCTGTTGGTAATGGTACTGTAGAAGTTGACAAGATTAATTGGGTTCTTAATGGTTTTAGTATCCTGTGTCTTACATGCATGAACTTAACAATGTGGACATTCTTTTTACTTGCAGGGATTCTTTTATTTTTTTTCCCGGGAGCAGACTATATAAACGTGAAGAAATGATACCGACAATATGGATATGGCGTAACGTATAGGGACCTCTTGCTCAGCACTCGAAAAGAGCTTCCTCCTTGCAGGTAATCCTCCTCTTCTGCAAAAACGACTTCCATTTGTTGTTGAGTATTTGGGAATGGGAATTCTCATGTAAGATGTGGGACTGTAGAATGGTCTGAACTGTCCTCTGCTTACCTAAAAAGTGGATGTGCCTTGGTCAACCTAGATTTGTAACTTCTAAACTAAGAAAATGAAGCTTGACAAGTTTTGTAAGCTTCATTTTAAATTTTTTGAAAAAAATCTAAAAACTGAAAGAATTATTGCCATTGCAAGCTCCAAATTACATAATATTGTGTGTTTTGCATTTACGTCTTTTTTGTTTTTAAATGTTTAATTAAATATGAAATTGCAAAATTATTATTATTTTTCATTCTAACCTTCATTGAACCCTTAAGTCTTGTCAAAGGACTAGGCGTTCAAATTTTGAACAACAGATGAACGGAAACACATTCCAAGCATATAGAAATGGGTTTTTTTATCCATTGATTTTTTGGGAGATTCTTGTGTCGATTCTATAGCATTTGTACAGTATAGATTTTGAAGATTTTGGTTTGCAAAGATTATATTATACAATTGTAACTCGTAGGTTTGGCTTCATAAAGTAACTTTTTTCAATTTTAAAAAACGCCCTTAAAAATTGAGTTGGATAAAAATAGATAAACTAAAATCCTTAAAACCCACTTTGATTRGAACTTAATATTTTGAAGTTCAAGGAAAAAATACTATTGCATTTAGAATTATATACTATATTGCCGCAAAGGGCTATCATGCACTTTCAGGGTTAAAGGCTTAAAGAACCCACTTTGGGCTTTTGAGAACTTGGGCAAGCTCTATTGACTTCATAAACTTTATTGTTTACTCAATATTTCCCTTACAGCTTCCACGTATAATATTTTATGCAAACAACAAGGGATATATACTTCTTACTAGAACATCCTCACCTTTGGAATTGACAATTCTCATATTCTTATCAAAGTTACTAGTACGATTTAGTTTTTTGCTTCATCACGTACTACCTTCTACTTCATAATTATTTCAAATATGAACATGAAAGTTTTTTTGGATAATTCTTTTTATGGATTCTCAACCCATTTTGCAACTCATTTGCTAATTGCACAAGATAGAGGGCATATGTTTTTTTTTCTCTAAAAATATTGAAAGATACAAGTTCTTTWGGAAGGGCTTTGAAAACCTACCTTTTGAGGTTTAAGCACGTTGATCTTTCAATTGGTGGAGGTTTCAATCTAAAATCTTGAATAGATGCACTTGAACAAGTTGTTAACTCAAAGATCCTACAATTGGATACATTAAAGGATGAATATTGATGAAAATCATAGCCTTGCTTTGGATATGAGTATTTCAAAGCAATTTTTTGCTTCAAAACACTGCTAAACTTCAAGGGTTAATGTCAAATTATTTGAGTATACACTGTAATTGATATAATTTCATTTTCATTGTTTACTTTAGGATTTCACAAAAATTTGATTTTTCCATCAAATATCTTGAAAAAATGAAAAAAAAAAATTTAATCTATCAATTATACAAAAGGATAAATTTAGCTTGATAGTAGCATTTGACTTGAAGTCATTGGCAAGGGTGTTTTGGGTGTTGAATATAAAATAATTAATTGAGAGATCTTCATACCAATCTTCATCTCTACTTGTACCTCCTCAAAAAAATTTAAATTAATTGGATTGGTTTTGTGATATTTACTAATGAATTTTCACTTTTTGCTACAAAAGTTATAATTGTAACAAAATTTTATAAAAGAGCTTGACTATTTTTTAATGGATTTGGTCTTTTCGGGGTTAAGGATGCAGCTTGATTTTTGAGTCCAAAGTTTTAGTGTGATCTTTTGTAGAAAGGCAAAAGGTAGCATAAAATAACGGACTTTACATTAAAAAAAATTGGATGTTGGTTTAATTAGTTACATGATTTATCATATATGGAAGTTTTATAATATCTCCATCCTAATGCGCTCAAAAAATTCTTACAGATTCTAATTGTATGTATTTTTTTTACTTACAAGGTTCTATAATCAAATTGGATTTCCAATTAATTTCAATGAGAGGATTAATTTGTTGATCTTTGGAATTGTCTCACATTTCTTCATGGGACATATTTCATTGGTGAGATTTAGGAGTTGCTTATCAATGACGCCGTTTGAGCCTTTTCGGTCATTATTATCAATTTTAGAAAATAAGATCAATTTTAAAATCATGAATGGAAATCCAGTAAATTGCTACAATAATTTTGATTGTTTTAGAGCAATCATGTTATTGTATTACAACCCTTGTTCACCTAAGAGTGAGGGCTTTCAAGAGAGGCGAGCTCAAGAAGGACTACCAAGAGGTATTCTACTACTGAAAAAGAAGCACTCATTGATCTTGATGGATCTGCAGCTGCAAAATTCTTGGTAGAGGCGTTGGAATCACCTTCTAGATCGCATGGTTCTTCACCTACATTTGTTGTGCCTTTCAAGTGGGAAGATGCTCCTGGAAAAGCCAAAGTGGAGACGATAGCACAAAGACCTAATAATGTGCTTCAATTGCCTCCTCGGCTAGCTCTCCCATCACTTAATATACCTGAAAGCTTCTCAAGCCGCAAGCATAGGGCTACCTCTTCGTTTGGTGGTTTTTTCTTGCCTTGTTTGGCAGTGTCAATGCCAGTTCATCGAAAAGARTTYACTTCTAATTACAGTCTACCTCCAAGAATGCCGAGTCCGCCCGAGCGTCGTACTCGCCTTGGTTTAGTTAGTCGTTGCAGTTCAACAGCCAAAGAAGGATGCCAAGTTTGGGTGTCAAAATCAGAAACCTCAATGCATATCAATTCCCGGAAGACTTTGATTGAAGGTCAACTGACACGAGCTCAAAAATGCACCAATCTATCCACCGCGGAGTTGAAAATCCAATCCAATGAGCCTTCATCACCCTCCAACATCTTGATTGGTTCTAACAAATATAATAGCCAGACCTCAGGGTCTAGTATTATGTTTTCAAGTGGGGATCTGGAAGACTTTACCATACAAACCCGAAAATCGGCATCCAAGTCAAGTTCAAATACTTCCTATGAATATATTGAGGAGGATTTGGCAGAATTTCCAGAGGCTGCAACAACTAAATTAGTTGTAGACACTAGACTTCTTGATAGGAAGGGAGCTCCAACATCAAGTGGCTATCTAAATAGCAAAGGCGAACCCCTTCCTCTAGGAACATKGCCAACATTGCAATYGAAGACAACAAGTTCAAGCCCYGAAGCCTCTCCTAAGCGACCTTCCAGGCTTCCTTACACAATGCCTTCTGTAGCAGAACAACTTCTTGTTTCATGCAGTACTTCTGGCAGAAGACAACTCCTTCAAGACCTAAGTCCCCGATTACTCCATCAATTATCCGGTAGGAGGYACTTTGGGAGCCATTCAGGTGCCAACATGCCTTACCAACACTTAACATCAGCTAGCCATGAGAAGGTTGTGTCTCCATCTCCACCATACAYTRCCTCCATAGAGCTTTTTTCCTCATCTACAAATCAACAAACTCCAAAGGCACTTGTTTCCAAGCCTCCACCTACTAGACCACGCCGACGCATCCGACTCATGGTGAGCACATTCATTTGGTATAGAATTGGTTGTTTTAGAGATGAAATTATTTTTGAAGTTCTAAATGATAGAAAGTCAAAGAAAACTTTTGGAATGTCCATTCTTCACTCATTCTAACAAAGTCACTTTTCCACCAAATATAAAACTATCTGTATTGTTTGAAAGTTGAGAAGGGAGAAAAAATGTAATAAAATTGAGGTGTAGGCAATTGTCCTACCATCCCTTTATCCATGCGCCAAGTATGATTTTCCACATATATTTTCCAAAGAATGTGACATATTCATCAACATCCACTAATGAATTTTGATTTTCCATAACTTGGCCTTAAAACCTCTACAACATGAAATTTTACTACAAAATGAAACAAGATGTAGTTTGTACAATGTTATATAATTGTGTTCATAAACATCAAGTTATATAATATACAATGTATAAAGTGACAAAATACATTATCCAAGATGTCTTGAGGATTCTTTAGGGTTTAAGGTAAAGGGCTTCTCTACTTGTATTTTGYTRCTCAAACCAGATTTTGCCGGATTATTTACTTCACGTTTTTATAGCTCCAAGTTTTGCAGCGAGTGCTCACCTAACACACCATTTTTGTAAAATTGTTTTYAGTCATCAATCTTTAAAACTCTCAAGCGCGCCCTCGGCAGAAAGAAACGGAGTCTCAAGCAAAGTGAACCAATGCTTACATACCTCAATGATGGAAAATCACCAGTTGCAAATTTTTGATTGAAGACAAACTAAATTCAAGGTACGTTTAGTATGTTATTCCTTTACTACTTTGACTTTTCCTAGGCTAGGTTATAAGAAATAAAAATGTTTTTGATAATTTAGTCTCGATGCGATTCCCTACTTTCTTGATTACAATTGTCATGTAATTCTTTTTTTGTCAACCGTTTAATCATGCTAGTGCCAATATTTTTTCCTYGCAGACAAAATTGTGCGCCTATTCCACCAAGCGACTTGGGGCAAATGATTGTGAGTCTGCAAGCCTCTCTTTAACACAAACACGTATCTAAAGTTTGAAATATTGCRAGAGGTAATTAGGTAGTGTCAAAGAGTTTTGCAGCTAGCTTTGTCAAATTATATTGTCCGCAGTTTTGTATGCATTGTACCATTAAACAAACAATGTGAGCTTTGGTTGCTACATCAAAGAAACCATGTATTAGCAATCAACTTTTAAGATTGCAAAGCATCGAAAGTGGGAGCGAGATGTTTAACTATCATTGTGAAGTATGAAATGAAGGCTATTATTCTTGTACATGATTTCTTCTTGTGAATGACAATTGCATGGAATTCATTTCAATTTTCRAAAAGGTAGTAGAACTTGTAATCTTGGCTTGAGTGATGAAGCTTTTTATACCTTAATTATTACATCCTCCATCAAGATTTAAATCTCTAAWYATGCARTTTATRTGTCCCAATTTAAATCTTTGATGTGCCTTGTCATAGTCTGACAAGCACATTTGAACAATACTTGCATTAGAATGAAGGTGAGTAGCTARGTAATCGCTTTAGTTAATCTATCTCCATAGTTGTACATTTTGGAACACTGTCTGGATGCCACTCTCTGAAGGTGCATTGTTTTAGCATTTGATAGACAATTGTACTTCAAGGAAACAAAAAATTACAAATTTTCAACCCCAAACCCCAAATTCCTATATAAGGTCATATTCATTATATTGAGACTTTTCACAATCTCATTTTTATCCTTGACTTGAAGATAAATTGCTTTATCTCTTTACTAATCTTTTTTATAAATAAATAACAACTTGTAGAATTTCATTATAGGATCACTATTTGAGAATTATTTATTTTTTATTTCAGTTAATATTTTTTTAAATGAATTTTTCAATAACTAGCATTTTGTCTCAAAATTTGTGAAAAGTCTTAATATAACAAGTATGGCCTTTATGTCAAAAAATTAGTGTTTCATAAATTTTCTTGTATTGAGACGTTCAATTTGAGATAGAGGGAATATTGTATTAAACTCTCAATGTCACTTTTGTTGTTATGATTTTTCCATTTCATTGGTCACGTATTTATCGTCACACATTTTCATCCAAAATTTCTTAAAAGATTTTGAATTTGAAATCTAATTTTGACAAACTAATATTGATATGATGGGCGTTGTGAGAATATTGCAATAGTTGTGCAATTAGTGCTYAAATATGTATTTAGATTATGGATAAAACATCAATTATTTATCCAAATGAAACTACATTTGTTCAAATAAGGCTATGCCATTTTTTTAATGGATTAATTTAGGCAATATCATTCATTCAAAAATAAAGAGTAATTTTGGATAAAATCCAATTTTTTTCCCCAACATTCAWCTGAATATAAATTTTTYGCAAAATAAGTAAAATTTGAGTTTGAAAAGGTTGAAGTTTTCTCCACAAATTTTGTAGGATGTATTTAATTTTGTCTATGGTAAAACATGGATGTAAAGTAATAGAACAAATGTTGAACTTTTTTGAACTTTTTTGAAGGATTTGAAGATGCACCTATTTGTCATTGTTTAACAATTTCAAACCAAACTACCAATTTGAAGATTGTCTAGTTTTTTGTGTATTCTTCTGTCCATAATGCATTGGTTTTTTAGTTGTTTGAACTATTTAACTTTCATTTAGAATGCAATCGATTCCAAAATTACTTTCATTTGTCAAAAAGTACTCTAGGAATTCTTTTTGAATACCAAGATTTCATTGGGACATTTAAAATTTCAACCACTAATCATRCAAAAAATAGCAAAGCCCTTGCACACATTTAAAAAACTCTTTTACTTAAGCATTACCATAAGTAGTWTGTAAATTCAAAATAAAATGATTATGAAAATAAGACAAAATATCTAGAAAAAWTTTCTTTCTAAAAAATATTTCTTTTATGGTAAAAGAGAATACCTAAAAGTAGGATTGGAATTGAATCATTTTTGGACTCTTTGAACTATAAAATATTTACAAATATGAATTCTTATAATACACAATAAGTTCAATTGTTAGAAAATTAATACAAGAAATTTAAAACATAAAGATGGATGAAAACCCAAGTAAAAAACTTAATTTTTTATGTGCATAAGACATGAAAAACATTGCCTACATAGTTAAAGAAGTTAGCTCCTAAAAATGATCTAATGGGCTCTACAAGTAGCATAGGCATGCAAGAAAAAACGATGTGGAATCTTTATACATTAGAAAATGCTTATTTTTTGTGCTATTGGCACCAAGCTTTGACATTGTAAATTAATGTCCCAAATCTTCTTTTCAATTATAGTAGTTATCCTTTCACAACTCACTTTATTTTAACCCAAGAAGGGCCTTTGTCCTTAGGGTTTCTCTATACAATCCGTATTTAGCTTTATAACTCTTCAATTGTGATTTAACATATGAATTGTAATACATTGTTATCTACATACTATCATGATCATTCATTAATTCACTTTGTATTGAAAAGTAGTTTGTCAATATTTTTTTGGTAAAATTCCATTGTATTCGTAATATACTATATGGACGCAAGGGGCTTTCACGCCCTTCTATTCTTCTAGKGTTAAGTATTCATTTTATACATTTTTCATTACAAGTAGCAACATTGATGGGATTTATTTGATGTATAGTTACTATCTATGATTTGTGGTTTTAGAGCCTATTTCTAGAAGTAGGCGCCAATGGGATCAAACTTGTTGTACATGTCCAGTACTTGAGTAAACATGAAAAAAATTTGTTAAGTAGTTGAACATCTAATGTCAATTCAAATTAGATCGTTTTTAAATCCAACCTTACCACCTTGTCTTACATGATAAATATAGATAGGTAAGATATAGATTTGAATTGAACTCTTGTTAAATTTTGAGATCTCAAACTCATATACAAACTTGTAAGTAGTAGATGCAAACTACCCATTAAGCATTGCCAAGGTCTAAGCGCATCCAATGAATGATTTTCAAAAGAACAATAGAATCTAAATTTATACTTCATTATCATTCCAAAATTCAACCATTTTTTGTTGACTAAATTAACTAAGATTTCATACTTTGAGGGGTAAGAAATGAATCCCTATTTCAAGAAATACTGAACATTTCAAATTTTCAAATGTACCCTATTGCTACATAGAGATCACAATAGAACACAATCAGTGACACGACTGAAACAAATTATTTTATAAAAGGTAGATCACCCCRGTTCTAGTATCCTACTTTTGGCCCCTATCCCGTCCAAAAAAACATCCAAATCTATTAATTTTTTTGACAAAATCATTATATGGGATATTATGTCAATCTTTTAATGGTAATATTGGATACATAGAAAGGCGGTTATGGGTGTACAGGACATTTGCAACTCTACTCTATAATCAATTTTGTAATTTCAAAACAAACCACTTCAAAAATTCAAAATTTTAACCCCTAACTCCCTAAGCGCTCAAATGACCATTTTTTGGTCGTTGTCCGATTTCGGGCTAAATTTTCGGCCAAGAAAAAAAAAATTTGAATTTTTTTTTTTTTTCTTGAAAACATTGAGTTGTCTTTCAGTATTTATATTCAAAACTAAGATCACTACGGTCTGAATTTCTTTTTGTGTAAGCTCCAAGTATATACCAATTACACTATGATGTTTGACACCATTATTTTCATTTTCCATAAAAAATTTATACTATTTTAAGCATTTTTGTAATTACTATGAATTTTATACTGAAATTTCTTCAAAAATTCATGAAATTCAACTTGATGTTTTAAATTACAAAAAAATTACATTTAGTTTTAAACACATATTACTACACATGAAAAATATCAAAATTTTGAAATATATATATTCTAATGTAGAAATGTAATTAAGTTTGACCAAGCCCAGGACGTGAAATGTCCTTTAAGGGTTAATAGGCTTGTCTACCTTAGTTTATTGATTCAGCTTGGACTTACGGTGAACGTTGTTCTTCTAGTTGAGGCTCTTCCCTCACACTGGTGTCAGTGTCAAAGTTACGCTTCATTTTGAGAAGCTATGGAAGAGCTCTTCGTGAGGAGAGCTTGGCTGAGAGTAGGAAATCGATGCATTTCAGAGGAAATGGATGCGGTTGAAATCACCATCTTCATGCGAAGTTTGCATCATTTTGCAGCGGTTCGAGTGGGAGATGAACGATTGGCAGCCCTTTTTTTTGCCAAGGATTAACTGTCGAGCGTGTAGCCATATTTTAGGGGCGGAACGACTGTGAATCAGTTGAACGGCAACTGCCAGAGGCCACCATGTCAAGAGTTCTTCACAGAGGCGGAACAACTGTGAACGTAACTTTAAGCCATAATAGCCAGTCGTGGAGAAGAGAGAACCCTAACTTATAGGGAAAGCAGTCAGTGTCTTGCGTGAGATTCTTGCATTTTCTTGGAATTGGAAACTTGCATCTTTCTTTCATCTAATGTGTTTCCGAATTGGAAATGCCAATATCCTTTTCATCATTTGAGGCAATTCTCAAAACATTCCGTAACCTATCTGACATGTAACCTCAAAGTTCGGCTGATTGTGTCGAAAAAATGAGAAAATAGAAATTCGGCTGATTCGATTGATCTCGTCACAAGCATATCGTCCTCTTGAGCTACAGGATGTTACAGTGAATGTAGAGTTTAACGAATGTCATTAATTGAAAAAGAAAACTGTATCCACTTTGAAACATAGCGAAAGCAGTCGGTGACTTGCGTGAGATTCCTGCTTTCCTTGCATTTGGAATCTTGCATCCTTCTACAACTTTCCTTCCCGGTCGCTTTGTAAATGCCAATAAACTTCTCATCATTTGAGGCAGTTCTGCAAAACATGTATCCTTAAAAAGTCGGCTGATTCRAATGATCTCGTCACAAACATTTCCTCCGCTTAAACTAACGAATGTTACAGAGATCGTAGAGTTCGAATGTCAGTCACTGTAGGAAAGATTGCAGAAATTTGTGCACGTTGGCTATGAATCCCTTTAGAGCGTTGACATGCTACACCCGAGAATCTGAATCGCTTATTCTCATTCTATCAAATGGTTGTGCATACTTGCTTGTTAGCTTGCCAATATTGCTTGGCAAAGAACTGTTTGAGAGTTGGAGAATTCCAAGCTCGGGCTAGTGATGTCACAGTGCAACGCTGGTCCTGATCCTCTAAGCCAATCAGATTCCGACGCTGATTCTGAAAGGAATGGGGGATTAAGAATGTTGTGAGTGTTGCGGTGATCGCCGGTGAACAGTTTGATGACATGCTGATATTCTTATGACTTTTGAGATGGAGCATTTCAAAATGAAACACAAAGTAGAAGAGGAAGGGAATATTTATCCAGTGATCGCCAAAGACTGTTGGAGGGGATCGAYGCTGAGAATGACAGTGTGAGTTTAGGGTTATGGCTCATTCATGTGATTCAAGCCAGGTTGGAAGCTCAGGATCTTTCGACGCAAATAGACGAGCGCGGCGTGTCCTGGAAGGAGGCATCGTCACGGAGGAACGGTTTTTGCAACTGCAGTGTGAGGTCTACCGCTTAAGGCGAGAAGCAACCGCCAAAGAGGCGGAGCACAAGCTGTGAGCTCGCTCTATCTTTTCCTTGCTCCCATAAATAAAGTGTTCGTTGGTCATTCCAATTTTGTTAATTAGTAAGGACAGGATCCATTGCATATCGATTAAGTCCTGCTGCATTTTAGAAGCTAGTCTTCGAATGCTGAACTGTYATGTTGTTTTGGTGATGCCGTGGCATGCGCATCATCTCGATCGATTCGTTACTCAAACAAAGGATTCGTGAAATTCAAATAAAATGTCGGTCGGTCATTCCAATTTCGTTTGTAAGGGCGGGATCATTTCACATTAAGTCCTCTTGCGTCAGTCAGTTCTGCAATTGCACCTAATGATTCGTGAATACGTTAGTGAAGACTTGACTGTCGTGGTACTCAATCCTCATGGTGATATTGTGGCTGGCAAGCGCATCAGCCTGCTAGCTAGGTTATCCAGGGCGGAGGATGCAGCCAAGCGAAACATGCGGGACTGCTTTCAACAGTCGTTGGAGCCTTGTAAAATGAAGGCAAACATTATTGCCGCTGTCAATCACACGTTTCGTGTCGACCAAGTGAGTCTTGCTTCCTACACATTCTTAGATACAGATMAGTTAGATGTATCCGAAATGCCTGACATAAAGATCTTCAATAGAGCTGTAAGAATTACAATCGCTCTGGATCATATTCTCACTGGAGTCCATATTAATGAATCTACGTGGTCCGGAGAACATAATATCTGAATGTCAAGGTTGCAGAAAATGCAAGAGCTAGACGATAAGTTAAGGGAGAAGGAAAGACAGATYGAAAAGGTCACAGAGTACAACAGACAGTACAAGGCCGACATCCATAGCCTTAAAACAAGGTTGGACATACTGCTGCGGACCACCCGGCGAACGTCGCCGTTTGTCACACCTCGTGACATTCACTCTGCGGGCTCTGCCCAGCATGAAAAGGTAGGCAGTCCGTCCGACCTCAAATGTAAGGTAGAGGATACTTTTGTCGTCACTTCAAGCATTTTATCATGTGGGAGATATATAGATTTGTGGAGAGATCACTTTCAATACCAACGCCAAATCTGGTACTAGCTGTCAAGGTTTTATCCCCAAGTTTMAATTCTTTTGCAATTTTAAAGTGCTGAGGTTGTAGGACTGTAAATGACAATAGACAACCCTTCATAGTCAAATCATGCTTAATACACCACGTACTTAGAAGTTCATCCAAGTGTATGAGTTGCTGGTCAGTATAGGAGACGAGTTCAGAACCTTAACGATGTTAGTATCCTCTTCCGTACAGATACCTTTTGCCCTACTTTGCTGAAAGTGGATCACCATGTGGTAGTGGTGAATAAAATTTATGCGAATGTGTGTTCCGCTTGCCATCAGGGGGTAAAGGAATGCCGCAAGGACTTGCAGAGACTCCAAACGGAGAATCTTAACTTGCAACTCCAGATACGCACCTTGTCCCAAMCACCGCCGTCCGCAGAGGCTGCTACTCAGTCTTCGCAAAGTATGCAAGACATGGCTAGCCAGGTGAGATTTCTAATTCCTCCATTGATTGAAGACGTTTTTGCAAGTCGACAATTGCTAGAATCATTTCCTTCAGCGCGCTCATCCTAACTAAGATAGGAATTCGACGATCAAGTTGTTGTGCAATCATGGCACTTGATTATAATTTTATAACACCAATAGCGTCAGTGGACCAGGTAATGTTAAAGTAGAAACTCGTTATGATACTGTGATCCTAGCATTGGTCGCTGATTCTTTGTCTTGTCCTTTTTGGATTGCCCTATCAACAGCTCGAAGAAGAGGAATTGCCAGTACAATCCGCACAAGCGGCCTCCACGAAATTGTTAGTTCAACAAATCCAAGAGACTTGGCAGCAGCTCGAAGGCTTGCAGAAGCTGTATGGGAAATCCATGGAGGAGTTGCAATCCTTGAAAGGAAATCACGAGAATATTCAAGGAAAATTGCGAGATGCCAGTCGCGACCTTAATGAGGTTCGTTCTTTGAATAAAACAATTGATACTCGAATAGAGGAACCATGAAACGATTGAAGAGCAACATGAGATCTTGAACATCAGTCCACACAGTCTATGAGCAAATGCATGTATTGTTGGTCTTAAAGCTCAAATGCTCTGTTGGTTTTCATATCCAGTTCTGACGATCRTTTTGCTGTCAATATCGTCAATTCTAACAAATTCAGCCATATCTGGCGCCAAAATTTGAGTCTTCCATCTACACAAAGCTCTAGAAACTAGGACTCGTGTAGATTTTCGACCAGTGCCGAAGTCGTGGAATTCCGCCAGTTTTATACGAGATTGACGTTCAAAGTCGAACTGTGTGATAGGAACGAAACAAGTCCATGCGCTTAGAGATCTCTGAGATTCGTCTACAACAGGAGCTAGTTGCTGCCCAGCAGACGGGAGTTCTCCTGCAACAGGCACGGCAGCACAATCTGCAGGTATGAATCATTGCCCGTGATTTCATCTTAAATGGGAACGCCCAATTCAGTTACTCAGTTTCTAATCTCAATCATTGTATATTCAGCAATGAGTCATGGGTATCGTTGAGAGTCACTAAGGTTTGTAATTTATTTTGTTGATCAAATCAACATGAACCCAATCACCAATCAGCAAGCTGTCGATTTTGTACTCTCATTCCAACTTAGTCTAAAATTTCAGTACATATAGAAGCTGATTTYTCTAACMCTCAAAGGTTGTTTGTTGAATTTCCAACCACTACCAGCGATAGAATTTTCTCTCTTTTCTATTACCGTCTTGGGAACAATATTATGTGGGTGATCAATTCAAAAGACCTCTACCTGAAGGGACAGATTGAAATGGGTTTTCCCGGCATTAAAGTGGAAACTGGGAAAAACTTGATGTTTGTCTATCCTTGCAATCAATATTTAAATCAAAGAATAGAGCTTTCGTGCAAAGAGTTCTGACATTTCTCTGTGGTGTGCATTTTGCATTTTGTAGCTGGAGAATGAAAATGCTGAGTTGATTGCAGCGGCCTTCACAGCCCATATCAATTCAAAGCCTATCAAAGTTGAGGACATGATAGTTCAGACTTCACTAGAACTAGAAAGCCTAGCCTAGCATGTAATGCAGATCTCAAGTATTTTTTACTTAAGTAGGTGGGCATAACTTTTTCTCCCAACCTTCACTTTGCAAAAGTAGCACTTAAACCTCAATTTAAGAAAAACCCATCCTAATTTGATTAGATTGTACACAATTATGACATGAAGACAAGTTGTCACTTCTATCCCAAAATCTAATTACAATGGAGKGATAATTATGTATTTTACAAAATTTGGCCATGCGACACCTCACATTGAACTCTTTATAGATCATGTATTTGTTACTTAATAGATTTTGTAATATGAAAGATGAGTGATTAACCCCCTAATGGACTGAAGAACCCACTTTGGGCCTTTTGAGAACTTTGGAAGGTTCTATTGACTTCATAATTTGGAATTTTTGTATGAATGTTTTAGGATGGATGCTACTCATCCGGGTACTCATCATAATCTATGTGTAAGGCTTCGTTTCATGTCATTCCCATAAATATTGCAAAAGTTAGAAGGATTTTTTCAATTTCAATGTCAAACTCGGCACAGATAAATATTTTCTAAAAATATAAAAACAATCTTTTTCAATTTGTACAAATTGATACCTACTCAAAAGATATTGAACCATTCAATTTCAAATAATGAGGTAAAAGTTATGAAGAGTTTTATTTTGAGGGCAATGAAGGTAGAAAAAACATGTAAAGTGGTCTTTTGCTCTCAATTTTGAAATTTTCCAAAACAAATGAATGTAAACAATACTTATTGCTTATTAGAATATTGTTACTGTTGGGATCAATGATTCTTAAATTCTTCCAAAAGTTATTAGCATATTAGTTTTATCTTTCATTCAATAACACCTTCCACTTTACAATTTTTTTAAAAATGAATATGATAGTTTTTTGAGTTAAATTTTTTTTCATATGTTTTCAACCCATTTTCTAGCATAGCAATTAAATGCACATGTCATAGGACATACATGTCTTTTTTCTAAAAATGTTGAAAGACAAAACTTCATCTTTTGGAAGGGCTAGAAAAGTCTATATTTTGAAGTTTAGGCACGCAATTGGTGAAGACATTCATTCTCAAATTTTGGTACAGTGTACTTGAGCAAGTTAACCAAAGGATTCTAAGGTTGAATTTATTAAAAAATTCATATTGGCAAAGATTTTGACCTTGCTTTGGGGTTGAGTATTTTGAAGTAGTTTCAAGCCTCTAAACACGATGGTCCTTTAGATGTTAAATGAAACAATTTGTCAAAAATGGAATTTTATGGAATTTTGGTTTCTATATATAAATAAAATTCTTGATTGGGACTCCTCAATAATTGAATGTTAATTATGCGAGACATAAAATGCMAACTGTATTCTATATTATGAAAATTTCTTTGAATGTCACAATCGGCAATTTGTAAGAGTATTGTACCCCTGTTCACCTACATTTAGTGAACTCTCTCACCATGATGCTATTGCTGCCCCCATTCTCCCAAGCTCCAATACAAACACATTGGCCAGGAAATGGACTGTATCAAAATCTAGAGCTATGATTTGGAAACTGATGCACTCATGAACATATACACACAGTCGATCATGCATGAAAATATTTTCATCAACAGACATTTATATCCAATATGTTCATCAATATCCTTGATCACAATGTTCTCGCTCCGTAAAAAGCTCTTCTCAAGGTCTCAAGGATCATTCCAACCTCTTCCAACGTAAAYTGCAGGAGAGATTTTCACAGAATCGTTGCGACCATCACTGAAACTCAAATATCAAACTAACCTCAATCATAGAACACATTACCTATTCTACCTGGGCAATAAGGGAACTCTACTCAACACCTAGTAACTAACTCACTCACTCAGAAACCAATCAAAACAAAAGCTTTGACCTCCTGAACAGAAACTTTAATTCCGTGACGATAAAAGAGGAAAGATGTTGGGCAGAAAAGTATCGGTATATTCGATTGTACAACAAAAGCCTGAATGATGCCATGACCTGCAACGCTTGATGAACCTAAGATACAAGGCGGTGCTTTGATCAGTGTGTGACCCGTTTGTAGAAGAGAACATAGGCCTGCTCCTGCAGCACCCGATTGATAGAAACTACCGACACTACTGCATCATCAAACCTTAGCCAGCGACCATCAGTCTGTCTACAGTCAGCTGTGTAGTGTCCAGCAGATGGTTCTTTTCCATGGTGCGTCACAGTCGCCACCAGCTCATATTTCCGTCCCTGCAGTATCATCAAAATCATTTAACACGGAAGAACTCGTTATCGGAATTTCCATTGTAGAAGTGCGGTGGAGACGTCTTCGGAGGACGCGGAGGTCCCCCTTGCTCCGCCATGGTCGATCACTCCCCGCTCCGACGCCGCCAGACCTGTGCGCACTGGTCTCTCCACTCTCCACTCTACCAGGCTTTCTTTCACCTATGGCGGTACGTAGCTCGGCAGCGATGATGCWAGTCCGTGCTCGGCAGCTATGGCGGAACCCTAACGCAAGTCCTTGGCAAAAGCAGCTTCCTCGTACTCCGGAACACAGAAACCGATGCAATGGAGAAGAAAGCTCAACCTAAAACGAAAATGGTACCATGAAATGCATTTCAGGCCTGGATTAAGGGGATGACTATGTGGTCCCATTGGTCATTGCACGTGAGGAAACTACACCCAAATGAATAAACAAKTGAACATWTTTCCTATTTAAAATTSCCTAAATTTTTAWTGAATATTATTAATATTTAAAAGATTATTTCATATTCTATTTTAAAATATGTATTGGACACCAAATAAATAAACTATTAATTTTCAAAATAGAAATTGGCCTTGGACTCTTATTAAGAATGTAGTAGGAGTATGTTTTATGCAAGAATCTGTAGGGGGTTTAGAAAAGGGTTACAATAAATGTTGATAACCTATGCAAACTTATTATGTTCACAAATATTTTTGGCTTTAGATCAAAGAGGAGGATGTTTTGTATCAACAATCTACTTTGAGGAAGTTTGAATAAATTTTTTTGAATGAAAGGTGAGCCAAATGCTACAAAGAGAGAGCCTCTCATAAAATAGCTACTTATTTTCTAAGAAATGGMAAATCAAAAAAAATTCTATGTGTATTTTGGTCAACTCATTATTGAATATGAAAAGATATATTGCAATGGTGAACGTCAAGAATGTATAGATTTCCATTGTCATTTGTGTTTAGTAGGGAAATTCATGTCCATTTGGTTGTTAATATGTTTATAAATATAAAATCCCTACACCAATTGCATACATGAGTTTTTAAATTTGTAAAATGAACCTCTTTCAATATTATTTCAGCAATCACTGTGGTTAGAATTTTATGTTTTAAATCCATTGAAAATACCTCTTGTAAAAATTAATACTGTTCAATTCACAATCAATTAAAATTCATTCTAAAGTTGCTRTAGAATATTGATTARWGTACTAGTRAATTGAACAATGTGGATATGATATACAAATCATAGTTTGTAAATTTTGTAGGAAAATCATCATTAAATTATTGTTACACTTTAAAATTCATCTTCATGCTTTTGAATTTTATGAATATCTCAAGGATTTTAGGGATTGATTAAATTTTTCCTATTCAGCTTGTCTCATCTTTCAAYGCCCCTAAAGGACCAAGTATTCATTCAYTGTACCAAAGAAATCTCAGGTAGATTCCTACAAARTCTATTTTGGTCAAATGTTCACAAAATTTTGAAACAACGTGTATACATGTATCCTCTTAGTAAAAATCTAATTTATTTTCTTATTGGATGCCTAGATAAAAATTATATTGCCATGAACTTTTCAAGTGGCTTTCAAGTAACTATTCAAGTAACTCTAGGCAACATGTGCAAAACTTTTCTTATAATTCTGAAATTTGGTTGATGTGTAATTTCTGTGATATAAGATTCACTTGTCATAAAAATAAATATCTGTAGTGTAAAAATTTCACWTTAAGAACAATTAAAGTTTGTTGGYCATGTATGGCAAGGTTGGAAAAAAAATTCTTCCTACTTCAAATGATATAATCTTTTCATCCATGTAGTCAGAATTATTAAGAAAAAATTTCAAACATTTTCTTAGAAGTCTAGTAAAAAGTCGTATAATTGAGTTTTGAAAAGAAATCTTWTTTTTTTMATTTTTTTTCTCATTGCCCTAAAGAATGGTAGCGTTTTACAATTTCTATGTGAAATGTGCTTTGGTCTTACAAGGGTTATACTACATCTATTCTATTATACTATTATTTTTATTATTAATTTCTATTGTTCCAAATTACTCTATCAATATAGCATTGCAATTCAAACCTATTTTTAGTATTGATAATGATTTTACGTATCTATAAGCTCAAAAAATGAAATCAAATAGAAGAAATCTAGTTTGTTATTCACTTAATATATTATAAAAAATAAAAAGATTTGAAGGTTGGACAAGGACTAAAAGTATGTTCAATCAATGATCAAAGGACATTCTAGCCCCTTTGAAAACAAAAGAAAAATTTGAAGCATGACAAGAACATTGTAGGAATGTCAAGGAAATTTTTCAAAGTTTTTTACTTCGTATATTGCAAGACTATAGCATTTGAAATTAGAAGAATTTTTTAAATGACGTCCTATCCTAACAAGGTATGCAAACTTTGAGTCCTCTTAGACTTAGAATTTTGCACTATACATGGGGAACTTTTACCTATGTTTCCAACATTATATTCATTATATATTTGTCAACTTTTAAAAATTTAGTATGTGTTTTGCATAGGGTGCCTAAAGTAATATTCCCCACTTGAAAAACTTTGGACGGCATAACTTTTGCTTGAAAAAAGTAGATATGCCAATCACTAGGSCATGCCAATCATAACACAACCCACATGACAATTTCATGATGGTCTCTTTTACAACGAATAAAARATATAGTCTAGTCTTTATTTGTTCAAAAATCCAATGATTTCTAATATGGTTTCAAATATGTGTTGCATGAAAAAGAAATTATCATTGGTTTCATGCTCAATCTCTTATTTTCTTTTCAAATTCAAAATTCATCTCAAAGAGCTTTTAAGTTTTACAAAAAAATTGTTGGTTGCTGATATCCATAATAAAAAAAAAGCCTCAATTATGAAATATGCACTCTAGTTGGCATATGTATCAAATACTTCAATATGAACCTTGCAAAGAAAAACTAGTAAAAGAAGAGGTATATTTCTCCATGTAGTATCAAATTTTCTCGAAAGACCTTTGACATATCCTTTATAGACTTATTTCCCAATTGCATTCTTATCTTCATCTATCCACATTCATCAAACCTTTGGAAAATTGAATTCATATAGATTGGAATTGAATTGGGAAAAGTTTCTATATTCCTTTGACTTCTCAAGGCCTATCAACTTTTTTACAATGAACATYTTCAATACGATGGAGGCTTTTGCACATGAATGTGCTTGAAAWTTTTAATTTCAATCATAAAAAAGTAAGGAATATTTTATTAAGTATGCATGGAGTTTTTTTTGGAAATTATTAACCATATGGATTTTGAGATTCTAACAATTTTAAATGATCAACATCGTAGGCAAGAAATGTAACTTTTATTATAGGAAAAAATTCTAGTCTTGAATATGAATAATGCTTTTTTACCCTCCCTCCCTTCCAATAATTTTTTTTGAATCTAATGCAAATGGAACACTTTTTAAATTTTAAAAATATTTTTCTTGAAAAAAAATCTCAAATTTGTATACATTTTCAAACAAAAGAAGTAGAAAGAAAAAACTCACTAGATAAGATCCTACAAAAATATAAAAAATTTATATATATACATCAATTTTCAAAATATAACAATTGATAGTATAAGGATATTTTWGGTAAGATCTTCAAAAAATTCGGAACCATTTTAATTATTTTGTTCTTCATCACACTAGATTGAACCTTGTATTTTAAAAATTGCTGAAATAATAATTTAAAAAGAATTCTCTAGAATCAATTTGTTTGTCCAAAATAAAGACTACAAATCAAACTAAAACTCCTCATAACTTTTGACTCAACTATCAAAATAGAATGATTCAAAGCTTTCCATGTAAATACAGATCTAGAGAACCAATTTCAAATTTTAATTCCAAAAGAAAGTGATTTTTCAAGAAGTTTTTTTTTATGCCCGTGTTGCCCGCCGAGTAATGAAAACAACATATCATACCATAACTTTTCAACCATGTAGTCAAAAGTTATGAAAATTGTTGGGCCTTAAAGCTACTCCTTGAGCACATGCTATGTGAAAATTTCAAAGAAAATAATCAAAAAATACACACATTGTGAGCTACCCAAAATTGATATGGTGCCAAAAAACGCAGTTTTGTGCTTTAGGGGTTAAATGTAAATATCTTGCAATCAGTGCATTCAAAATTTCTGGAATTTATTCCACACATTCTCATACTAGTTAGATGTAAGATCCTATGGTTAAGAGTGCAAAAAAAAAATTCAAATCTTTTACTCTTTGCAATAGAAATGGCAATTTTGAGTGTTTATTTGGCGAAAAAAGGCCTTGGTCCTTTTGAGGTTGATAATAATTTTTTTTCTTTAATTCCATAAAAAATAATTCATAGATCATATCCACACCATTGGATTTACTACTATACAGGCATATAATCTTCAATTGGAATTTGAAATTGAAAAATTGAAAATTCTTTCAATATTTGACTATAATTGGTAGATTGAATACACGTCATTTTCATAAGATTTTAATTTAATTCAAACCAGTAAGACCTAATTATGGTGTTCTTTTTTTGACTTTTTTATGAAAGGCTTTTTTTATTATTGTTTTTTAATAGAAAAGTTAGTTTTGGGGTCAAACACACCTAAAATTCTTAAACCATAGTACATTTGTAAGGAAAAGTTTTGATGAYTGACACTATACAAATGTAAATGAATTGGCACAAGAATCTGCAAACATTTGGATGGATGAAAAAAAAAAAGTCTGTATGTTTTGAACACATTTGCATGCATTTGTTATTTAATATTTATACTCTTAATCCCTAAAGCCTAGGGCCTTTTGAATTTAAACATTGTTGCTTTTGAAGTGTTATAGGTGTAAATGTCACTGAGCTATGGAAATCTCAACTCTACAATCTTATGGTATACCTTCTATAGATGACGTAAATCAAATTTGGAGTCATTTGGTGGCATAGATTGCAAGATTGTAATGTTAAGTGTAAAAAAAGGATGCCTAAATTTTCCTATACACATTTTGAGGTCAACTTGATTTCGCAACCTACTAAAATGAAAAAACTTCAAACTATAGAGTGCTTCAAAACCAGCATATAAACACATTGGTGAAAGAAATATCATAATTCAATTGACTCATAGTGTTTGCAAAATAGATTTGAAATGTCAAAAAATACTTGCCAAAAACACATCCTTCTATTAAAATGCTTCTAAGACCCTCATAACTTCTTGGAAACTTTGAATTACTTCCAAGCATTCAAAACAACTTGGATTGACATGAAACTTTTACCACACAAACTAGAAGAGAGAGCACAAATATACCAACAAGTTTTATTGAACTTGGACATTGGATGCAAAACTATATAGCACTTCAAATTGAACTTATCGACTGTGAAGACAATTTTAGTTCCTTGGGGCATTTAGAGGCTGAGGGGATAATGATTATATTTTATTGATTTGAAATGATCTTATATTCTAAGAAGACAAGTAAAGATCATCAATTGTCAATGACCATGTTGATGTCAAAGTGGTGCATGGAATCTTTGCAAATTCTAACTCATTTTCTAACTATTTTTGTTAGAGATACAAGAAATAGTATATAAGTACAATAGTACACAAGAATAGTTCTCACAAAAGTCTATTGTAYARTGGGGTTCCATAAAGATAAGTGATGGCATTCTARACATTTAGTTTTCTTAGCATAATGTAAAATAGAGTTGATATTTTTTGTTTTGTACAAGAACATTGATATCTAATGCAATCTCAATCAAGCATACCAAATTTCAGTTTTAGAAAACCAAAACTCCATTTTTGGTGAGTTTTTAAATTTAATTATCATGATTTTATATGAAAACTTATTGAAAAGTATTGGTGATGAATTTTTGAAATTTGATTGCAAAGATTTGTAGATAACCTCTATATGCACATTTTTCCTTCAACTCGCAACCCCCTAAAAAGTTTACAATTCCTTCTACAGAGATTTCCATCTTGGTGTGATTTTGCCTTGGTTTGGGAAAAAAAATATCTCTTCATTGTAAATTAGATTTTTGTATTTTTTCTTCTCTCTATATGCTTTCAAAACTAAAGGCAAAATCACGTATCTTTATAGAACCCTGTTGTACTAGATTGGTAATTGGACAAGATATAAGACAAGGCAACACTTAAGAATATTTTTTAAAATGGTATTGGCAAGACTAATGAGTTCCATAGCTTTGCCTTCTATTTATACTAAGGGTTGAAGCCCTTGGAAGTAATTTTGGAACTCTATGGAAGCTTTTAGAACCCAATACAAGCTTCTAGAAGCTTGTAGAAGATGCTAGAAAATACTAGAAGATATTTAGAAGTTGTTGGAATGTCTATGACGTTTTTCTTCTTTTCTTCAATAGATTCTACAATTCAAAGAATGAAAAGCATATTTCAAATTTTTGGTATAAAAGATTGAATGCTAACACAAAATTTACATAAATGGTTTAAAAAGGGGGTTATAGTCCACATTCCATGAATTGATGAAACAGAAAACTGGACACTAACATGAAGGAATGTCCACCTTAAATTAAACAATCAAGACTACACACCATCTCTGCTGCAAAGAACTACCAAAAACCATTTAATTTATTATATAATTGGTTTGTAGAATTAACCCTCTATATCTCAAACCATCTTAATCTTTTTATCTACATTTAAAATTAGAAAATAAAATCAAAGTAGAAAAAAAAAATCCACATGATCAAGGGTGTAAGAGCTTCTACAATGGTCTCTGCAACAACGACAATATTGGCACTGAGTCGAGTGCCTAGTGATTTGCGTAAATTTGCACTCCAATGCAACCACAATGGAGAACTCTACTTCCACAACCTTGGTATGCAACCACCTGGGATTGGAAAAATTGCAAAATGTGAAGGACCCTCAAGTTGTTTCACTATAACCATCAAAATAGTCATTATAGTCATAATTACCATGTCCCGTGTAGTAATGTGTGCCAATCAAAGCAACCTTCCCTTCTTTGCATGAACAATCTATATTTAAAGTAGAATCTTGTCCTTTCTCTCTTTTCATAATGCAAAAAGTCCAATTAATATTTGAATTGTTAGCTTTGCATTGGATCAATTTGTTCTAAAAAGCCTGGTACTATATAGGCGTTTTGGAAACAAGTATTATTGGCCAAGAAAGCACTTTAGATGCTTTAAGAGCATCCTCATTCCAAGGCTTATCAAAAATCATTGCAATGGTACATGCACTTCCATTCTCGTCCCTTTCTTTTCATTGTGGCTTTTGCCATCTCAAGCGCCTCGATGAAGAAACAAGACTTGGAACCCTACATGGCTTTGCAACTGCACAAAAATGCTACCAGAAGTGAGGAGGGTGGTGCGCTATAAGGTTTGCACCTTGTAGATGCTATTATTAGTGTTGTTAGAGAAGTGCAGAGGAGTTTGAAGGGCATAGCAAATGGCCAATTTTTGCTTAGTGGGAGTCAAGAAGCACAACATCCATGAAAGTAACGAGGAAGGTGCCACTTGCATTGGGACAAGGTTCTATTGACGAGCGTAGAACTTGCTGTTGTAGTGCGATCATACGCAACGGATTGAGGATGCTCTAAGTTTTCAAACAATTCTAGCGGTTACCCGCATATTCATTTTGACATCATAAGTTTAATCCTATCAAGTTCATGCTCTTAAAAGAAAAAGCTTGCAAATTTCATTTGCACTAGGTGCGCCAAAGAAAACTTCCATCAATTAGCAAACATTATGACCAT